>JAAGKR010005845.1:0-18304 GCA_011419295.1 Clarias macrocephalus
CGATCCAATCAAAGTTGATAACTCTGGGAGATTATTGATAAAGCTCTGTGTGGTATTTGATGTAAATGTACGTTTAAGGCGGTCGCGCGGTGCTGTGTGTACATTATTACTATGACACGCTTTAATCGAGACAAGATAGTGATCTGAGATAACTTCAGACTGTGGAATTGTGGTTATATTTCCTATACTTAATCCGAAGGATAATATTAAATCTAAAGTGTGACCTGCTTTATGAGTGGGTCCTACTACACATTGATTTACTCCTGCTGAGTCCAGTATGGACAAGAATGCTGTTCTCAGAGGGTCTTCTGGATTCTCAAAATTAATATTAAAGTCTCCAGCAATTAACGTTTTATCTACAGAAACAACAAGGTTTGAGAGGAAATCTGCAAATTCACAGAGAAACTCCGAGTACGGCCCTGGGGGTCTGTAAATGATGATTAGCGGGATCGACTGAGCTGACTTTATGTTACTATAGAGAACTTCAAATGCATTAAATTTAAAACTGTGTTTTTGTACGAGAGAAAGATTATCGTTATAAATAACTGCGACACCTCCTCCTCTACCAGTTAGCCGAGGCTGGTGTATGTAGCTGTATCCAGGAGGACTCGCTTCATTTAGAGCTACATACTCGTCCTGTTTAATCCAGGTTTCTGTTAAACATAATATATCAAACTCCTGATCCTGATAGTTTCATTAATAATAACTGCTTTAGATGCGAGAGAGCTAATATTTAACAGTCCGTGCTTCAGATCAGAGGTGCTGGCAGAGGTATTCCCTGAAATTTAAATTTTCAATTTTTTGCCTGATATATTACATTTTGTTACTGGAAAAAAAGAAATGTCATTACCACTCTGTGTTCTTGGTATGCATGTTTCTATGGTGGCCTTATAGTTAATTAGTTAATTTCTATACAGAATTAAATGACAATCTAGGATTATTTGTGAACTTTAATATGTCTGGGAGATACATTGATCTGATAACATCAAGAGCTTTCTGGATGCTCTCGTGCTAAGCTGTTTAATTACTACCAATTTAGTTTGATGGCATTTATTTCCTAGCTTTCGACTGGTCTGTTTCAAGATGTGTGGGTTCTAGTTTTTTTTTTTTTTTTTCTCAAAATATTTTTTTTTCTTGTACTGCAAGTGGAGCTACATAATATAGGACAAACAGCAGAACAGTAAGTCCCGTAATTACCATTAGGTTTTGGGTTAGCAAAGTGTTGTTACAGTTGCTGATGTGTAGCTAGAATGCTAGGATATGATGAGACTAGACAGCTTCCCAGAGCTGTCCCAGGCCACCAGCTCCAGACAGTGATACTCACTACTCACTACACTACGCAACTTTGTTGCTACTTTAGCTAACATCTTAACATCAGCTTATTTTAGCAAAGTAGAAACATACAGTAGCTGAATGTCTTTGTGCAAGTAATTTAACACTACAGTTTCAGTCAGAAGTTTACATATTCCTTAGCCAAATAAATTAAAACTGTTTTTCAAAAATCCTGTCATTTAATCCTAGTAAACATTCCCTGTTATAGGTCAGTTAGGATTACTATGTTATTTTAAGAAAGAGAAATGTCAGAATAATAGTAGAGAGAAAGATTTATTTTATCTTTTATGTCTTTCTTCACAAGACCAGGAGTTTACATACACTTTGATAATTATTACAGAATTTGATAATTATTGCCTTTATTTTATTTTATTTTATTATTACGTGTTCACATCACGCAGGACCTGTCATGGTCCTGCCATACCAACACCGTGGTGAAGAAGGCCCGACAGCGTCTCTACCACCTCAGACGCCTGAGAGACTTTAAACTGCCCTCCAAGGTGCTTAGGAACTTCTACTCTTGCACCATAGAGAGCATCCTGACGGGAAACATAACGACCTGGTTCGGGAACAGCACCATGCAGGACAGGCGAACTCTTCAGAGGGTGGTGCGATCAGCTGAGCGCATCATCCACACCGAGCTCTCTGACCTGCACTCGATCTACAGCCAGCAGTGCTGGACCAAGGCCAGGAAGATCATGAAGGACCTCAGCCACCCCAGCAACGGACTGTTCTCTCTGTTGAGGTCAGGAAAGCGCTTCCGCTCCCTGAAGGCCAACACAGAGAGACTGAGGAGGAGCTTCTTCCCGCAGGCGATACGGTCTCTTAATCAGTACACCACACAGTACTGATCCACATCCACACATGCTTCTGCACTCTGAACATTCAGGTCATTTGCTCACTAGTCCTCACTACACACCTGCTCTCATGGACATTATGCACATAAGTCACTTTAAATATGCACACAAGTCACTTTAACCATGTCTCGTTACTGCATATTTGCACACAGCTGGACATTCCGTTCCTTATGTCCACTCCATTCTACATTTTCTATTTTCTATTGTACAGTCAGGTATTTTTCTCACCTTCTTATAATCTCCTTATATCTTCCTTAATGTATATTTGTACCATACTGACATTTTATATTTTATTTTATTCTTCTTAGCAAATTTTTACTTTTATATATATATATATATATATTTCTCAAATTTACTTTGTTTTAATATTTATTTTTTATATAGATATTTTTTTTTATTCCTTCCTAGATAAATAACTTTCTTGTTTTTTTGTTTCTTTCTTGTTCTATGGTCAGGGCAGTTGCCTAAGAATTCCACTGCATATCGTACTGTGTATGATTGTGTATGTGACAAATAAAATGTTTATTTGAATTTAAAATCTTAAACTTGTGCCAAACATGTCAGGTAGACTCCCAGTAAGGTGGAGTTTTAGAGCATTTGCACTGACTAGATGGTGTGACGGTTTGTAGGTCTTCTTGCTCGTTCACACTTGTTTAGTTCTGCCCACAAATTTTTTTTATTGGATTGAGGTCAAGACCACTCCAGTAACTCAATTTTATTGTGCTTTAGCCATTTTTGCTACATCTTTGTAAGAATACTTGGGGTCATAGTGTATTTGGAAGACTCATTTGAGATCAAGCTTTAACTTCTTGGCTGATTGTCTTGAGAAGTTGCTTCAATACAGTTATATAATCTTTCTTTCTTGTGATGTCATCTATATTGTGAAGTGCATCAGTCCCTGGAGCAAATGATGCTGCCACCCCCCTTGCTTTGTTTCAAGGTTGGTATGGTGTCTTCAGGTGTAAGCCTGCCCCTTATTCTTCCAGACAGGGCAAATTTGGGCAGTTTTAAAGCAGTGGCTTATTCCTTGTTGAGCAGCCTTTCAGGTTACAGCAATATCGGTCACATTTTACTGTGGATATAGACACGTTTGTGCCTGTTTTCTTTAAGGGCTTTTGCTGTTGCTGTGGAATTTAAAACTCAAGTGATCCTTGAGTGGTATGATGGCTGCATGGTCTCATGGTGCTTATACAGTGCTTGTATAGTATTGTCTGTATGAGCAGACAATGCATTTGTAAATTGTTCCCAAGGATGATTCGGACTTGTGGAGATCCACATGTCTTTTTTATTATGAGGTATTGCCTCATTTCCTTTGATTTTACCATGAAAGTAAAATAATATATCCGTAAAAAAATGTTGGAAAAGTTAGCATTGTCATGCATAAAGCAGAAGTCCCAAATGTTACACAGGTACTTTCTTGCTACAGTAGCTTACTGGTTCAGATTAGCTATCATGAACATTAGAAAATGGTACAACATAATACTAATCTCCTGGGCCTATATTCACAAAGCTTCTTAAGCATAAAAATTGCTCCTAGTGATGAAATTCTAAGAATATTCTTAGAATTATGACTTTTTTTTTTTTTTTTTAGAATATCCTCTTAAATTTAGAACTAAATTTTAATAAAATGATTCATAAAACATCTTAGCCCTAAAAACAGCTCCTAAGGTAAAAATGATTAAAAGTAGAGAGAAGGACTTTTAAGAAGCTTAAAAGTTTCTATAGCAGAGGGAAAAATGGCAGAAAAAATAAATTTTCTCCAAACACTGAACGTACAGTAAAGCTAAAAGTAAACGCTGCTCTTCTGTCTAATTTGATTTTCTTATTATTTTACTTCCTTCCATCTCCCTTGGATTGTTGACTACATACCATCCAAAAGTGCAACTTAAACAGACTGTCCTGTAATCATGTAAACTGGTAAAAGCTGAGCCATTTTGCTCCCATCAATCTGAAATGCATTAAAAGTAATAAAATAAGTATGATAAATAAATGTAACAACTTAAATATATTAACTACTGTGTGGAAATTGGTTGCTTTAAAAGTAGACACATTTTCAGCATTTGGCTGTTTTAATTATCTTTAAGATAATAAGAGTCTATAACAGACTTTGCATAAAGTAGCCTGTATTCATGATTATACAATTTCTTTATACACAAACATTATGATTTCACTGTCTATTCTATTATCATGTATTCTATTTTCACAAAGAGCTCATTTCAAGACCCTTTGCAGGGGTCAGAGGTTATTTTTTTTTATCAACCAATCACAGCCCTTGAATTGCTGCATCAACCACACCTCCTCACTAAGATAAATGTTTTTGTACTTTCCTTACTCAGAGTTGCTCTGAGAAGTTTCCTAAATCAATAGGAAAATCAATCTTTTAGGCTAAGATAGGAGCTCTTTGAGAGAATTCTTAAAAGCTTTGTGAAAACGGGACCAGGTTGTTTGAAACAACAAAACTAATGTTACCCAAGCAGAAACACTGCAAACTCTACATCATACTTCATGCTTTTAACTTCTCTCCATTATTGGAATGCCTCACTACTCTTTGCCTTTGTCTGTTCAAATAACCACTTTTTCAATTTTCACTCTTCAGACTTTCTCTCATTTGGCTGTCTCTTGGCCGTTCCTCCCTCTTGACAGAGCTTGGAGTGCGGCATGTTAGCACGTCACAGATTTATTGCTGTTCTTGTTCTTATTGGCCCTTTCACCCATCAGCTCCTTTGTCTTGTGAATGTTCAGTGAACCATAGTGGATCTGGTATTGAGATTTTTCAAATAGGGGGTCCTGGTACTTTGTTAGGGAGGAGCCAATAAAGGCCTTGGCTTGATATATATTAATCTGTAAACTTACTGATGGTTGTGTAATTACTGTGCATAATGTTTTGTCTGCAACAAATGTACAGTGTTTTACTTAAGGCATGTTGGAATAATATTTTATATTAAGGAGAGATTAAAGTTGTTGTTGGTGGTGGTGGTGGTTGTATCTTCTTGTACACCAATCTTTTTCAGTCAGTTCACAGGCACATTTGTAAATTTAAATTTGATAAGACGTATACATGTGCATTTTTTAATAATAAATTACTTCATGATATGGCGTTAAGCTTTTAAAAAAAAGTTTTATTATCTGATGGTTGGACCGTTTAAGACCAACTTTACCACTAGTTTCAAAGTTAAAATCTGACCCAGCACAAAATGTTTTCCTAATGACTGACAAAAAAAAAAAATAATGTAAAAGCGATGAAGTTTGAAAACCAGGTGTTGTATTATCTGAGAATATATCACCTCTCTTTCCTTTACTAATGTATGTTAAAGAAGGCCTACAATAGTCATGATGAAGATAAAAATACCCTTTTCCTCCATCTCCCAAAGTGAGGTGGCATTTGTCTCCAAGAAGGGATTGTGGAAATTTCCAGAATAAATAGTAATGCAGTTTTATTTGTATTTCTTTTAAGGAAGATGGTCCAGAGTCAGAAAAAAATAGGAGAATGTCCACTCTCTGGGATCAAACGTGTTAAAGCTGTGGGATAGAGAAAAAAAATTGGTTCACATTTCAATCATTGTGCACCATACAGAGAATACAAATCTGTTAAAAAATGTTTTAGCAATTTCAAGAATATGATACCTGCCCTCTGATTATGAGAGAACAGATGGAGAATGTTAACCTGAATGCTTGTTAGCAGTGAATTTCATTAACTAAAAGCAGTGCATGTTTTCTGAAGTCGAGTCCAATGTTTCACTGTAGCATGCTTGCAGGTTGGCCCACCATTTAAGCAGACAAGTCTTTGGAGAATTTATTTTCATGTAAGGTCTTGCTTGCTTGTCTGACCTTGACAGCAGGGGACCCTTCAAAGGAGGTCACATATGCAATAGAAAATAGATAAAACATGGACAATAAATTGGAGATAACTATTGGCATTTTCACAATTGGCCTAAAAAACAAAACTCTGCACACAGGAACGATTCTACCCTTGTCAGGGGGAAATTGCGAGTTTGGTTTAATATTATTTTTTAGTAAATGTGGATCATCTCCATGAAATGTTCAACAGCTTCCACACACAATGACGAACATGTCAGGGTTTGGTTCAGCTGAGTCCCAGACCACCAGGGACCAGGGATTGGTTTCTCTGGAAACGGCTCATACACTCGACCAAATATAGTGAGCTCTCAGAACAAACAGCCACATACCTCATTGTGCATCACATTGAGAAGTGATATCTGCTGTTTCTGCCCAGGTTTAAATGGTTTCTTTCTTAAAGCCAGGTTAACTTCTGCGTTGTTCTATCAAGGTGACCTTACAGTCTGACAAGCATGGTTTACATTTAGGCATTTGGCAGACATTTACATCACAAGAGAATGGAACATATAATCCATGGGAAGATAGATAGATAGATAGAATCACTTATCTATACACATACATGTATTGCAAATTTTCTAACCAGCTGATCTTAAAGGGGTCTTTACATTGTCCTCCAGCTGAAGCTTCTCAAACGCTTTGACGACAAACTCACTCAGTGTCATCATCTGTGCAAGTGATTCATTGGATCTTACAAACATTTCAGTTCATCATGCAGTAAATAACAAAAATCAGAGGCAGTTTCTTAAATAGACACAATTTTTATATTTATATTATTTTTTTATAAAATAGACTGACCTTCAAACACATGCACAGTACATGAAAATCATACAGAGCATCTAGAACACACAAACCTTGAGAGTTCACTTGAATTTTTACCTTTGGTTAGGCGAACAATGCACCCCCTGAAGGTCTGTGATCTCTCAGGCTTAAAGTAATGAAAGGATTTATATTACTGTAAATTACATATTACCTTTTCCTATGTCAGACTTAATCTATACATGCTGAATTGTTTTTATTTATAAGATAAAGATAACAAATATCTGAAAAAAAGAGGCAACTCCTCTTGAGGATTAGCATGTAGTGGAGCACAACATTTCACCTTAATATGACGGTTGCTAGCTAGCATCAGCTCAGCAGACATTCCCTGTGGGTTTTCAATTCCGCCCAGGCTTTAAATCGCATAATGGATTTTTGTTCAATTTCTCAAAGCAGGAAATTCTATAAAGCTGGACACAAGCGTTACATTGAGAATGCACTGCAGATGACTAAGGATGAATTTACGATGGGTCCAAATACTTAAGTTTATATCAAGGAACGATTCTGAGCGAGTCTGGGGGATGGATTACAGGTTAGATTCGACACAGCATTTTTTTTTTCATGCATGCCAGCATGTTACTTTGAAATGCTGATAATGACATTCTCCAACTGTATATTTACACTTTAACTTCTAGTGCTGATGGAATGCTTTTTTATTTTTTTTTCATTATCATATGCAAGAATCACTACCTGTCCTGGAGCTTTGTAATTTCTTAAGGGAGAAATAAAAGGTGCTTCCTCTCACCTATGAAACTGCTGACCTAAAAACAGACAATCATTAAGATCATGCAGAGCTTTTAGGGAGTGGAAAAACATTGACATTTAGATAATCGTTACTTGGATTTTTACTTTTATAATGGGGAACAGTGTGCCATCTGATGGTTCATGGCTTCTGGTGTTTAAAATGGCAGTCCCATTTTCGGCACCCATCTGGCTAGTTGTCAAAGCAGTGTGGATTCTCGCTCTCTCTCTGTCTTTTTTCTTTCTTTCTCCTATGTGACACATAACGATTTGTGTTATTAGTGAAGTAATATTTAACTGCCTTCCAAAATGTAGAATAAATTACATTTTTTGGAAATTATTATGCTAATACTGAACATTCCATTTCACTAGATGAGAAATGGAAAATGATACACCTTTTGTAACTTTAGTGTGAACCTTTT
The DNA here is from genome assembly GCA_011419295.1 of Clarias macrocephalus. Classification (NCBI taxonomy): domain Eukaryota; kingdom Metazoa; phylum Chordata; class Actinopteri; order Siluriformes; family Clariidae; genus Clarias; species Clarias macrocephalus. The sequence goes on from JAAGKR010005845.1 coordinate 8,027, forward strand.
ACATAGAAAAGTGCTTGAACATTATCTTTACAGCTTTAATCTTTAATTGGGGGCCAATTATGTGCCATTGCTCATTTTAAGTGGACGTAGAGGTATGCATGTATAAAGTATATAGCATTTTAAAGGGACTATATGCATTGAGGTGAAGGCCATAGAAATGGTGTATAATTATGATTATAGTCACTTCCAACTTACTTTGATGTATGTGTGCCGAAATCTTCATGCTGCTTTAAGAAGCGGTTCTTCAGCTAGAATTTGCACTCAGTGTGTCTCGCAGCTTCACAGTGCCTGAAAGGGCAGTGACCTCCCTTGTTAAGAAAGCAAGAACATGTCAAAGACAAATTTCACAATCCTTCCAGGGCAAAAGCATTTCAGCAGGGGCAAAATTTCAACATTAACTTACATAGATTTTGTTTTTAAATTTGCATGTTGCAATAAATAAATAAATAAATAAATAAATAAATAAAATAAAAATGCACTACCCACATGAAGGGTTTCTTAGTTCCTAGGACATCCTTTTTAGTGCTTTAGTGCACCCCATTATATTTTTCCCCGGCATGTAATAACTGTACTGTACACTTTCACCTATCACTGGGTACACAGTTTGAAACAGCAGAAACCAATCTACAGAAACCAAAATGATGCAACAAAACAAAAAGATCTACTAAGGTGTAACTAAAAGAGTGCCTTAACAATGATTTTAAAACTCTAAAATCTATCCAATAAGCACATACACTATATCCAACCAGATGCCTCTTTGATTACATTGAATAATTACATTGAATTATTTCTACAGATATTTTTTAAACAGTACAAGAAAAAATTATAATGATTCCCTTATACTCATCCAATACACCCTGGTGTTATAATGTCCTTTATTCTAGCATATGAAGAACAATAATATGATGGGTGTGGAGTGGGGACCCTTGTGTAAGTCGTCACTCTTAAATGTTCAAAAACGGCCTTCTGAACATGTACTGCTTTCCTTCAACTTCATCTAACCCACTGAGATCACGCGCGTTGTGATTACGCGCTTTGCATCTTTCCATTATGGTCTTTCTGTTAAGCACTAAACTGTGAAGTATGAATTAATAACCTTAATTCACATCTCATTAGATTTAATTGCTAATATTAGGCCCTTAGGTTCTATGAAGTGTTAAGTGACTTCTGCAGTTTATGCTTTAAAAGCTCTCAGTGTTCAGCTCAGTGTTGTCAGCTGAAAAGGAGATGGCTGTGACTTGTGAGAAATCTACATAAATTAATTGGTCTATAAGCCAAACAAATTCATGAATAAGGAGCCAATTATTTCCTATTTGTACAAAAGCTGAAGTATAAAATGGTGTAATCATCTATACCCCGAAGAAGCAACAAAAAGTATTCATTGTGTATATAATAGTACAATTAATCATTATTCTCACTTGAGGGCTCTCTTTAGTAAAGCAGTTATTAAATACTAAAGTAAAACCTACATATGGGTAAACAAATAAATAAATAAATAAATACATACATAAAAAAGAGTTACATGTGGACTTAAACGCAAGTTTAGTAATGTATCCCTAATAAACAATAAATAGGGTTTTAATGTAATTGACAGATTATTTAAGACCTCTATCAACCCCCCCCCCCCCCCAAAAAAAAAAATTTTTTTTGCTAACATCTTAATGGACTTCAAATAAATTAAGATGTCCATTAATAATAATAATAATAATAATAATAATAATAATAATAATAGATTTAGTCAACTGATTTTCTTCAGTTAACCAACATACAGTTACAAAATTATTTTCCACCTAAAACATGAATAAACATTACTGATATGAGTTAAACTCAATGTGGAAACATTTAAGCCACACTTTTACTGTGTTAGAAAACAATATGTCAAAACCTGTGGCATGCATTTTAAAGAATAGATATCACAGGCACACAAGTAAAACCTTTCCTAAAAATAGACAAGGCTTAAAAATCAAAAAAAAAAAAAAAAAAAACAATGAGTATTATTATTAATGCAATAAAAGACATAATAAAATAAAAGTGTACTCTAATACGGAACAATTCTGCATTGTAAAAGATGGATGGAAGCTGAAGTGCTGGGTGCACTTGGCCAAACCTGTTTGTGATTTGTTCACGTATTGTATATTGCACTGCAAAATCTGGAACAACATGTGAAACTCTGCAGGGAGTGACCGCCGGCCTAAACCTTACTGGCACCAAGAAGGGACACTTTTACACCTGCTCGTTTATGCAGTTATCAGTCAGTCAATCAGCAGTCGGCACAATACATACAGTACTGTAAAATCATGCAGATAAGGTCACGAGTTTCTGTTGACTTTCACAATGTGAGGAAAAAGTGTGATTTAACCATAGTATAGTTGTTGGTGGAAGACGGATCGCTTTGTAACTGATGATCTCATGAGATTTGCACACACAGCAGTCTCTAGAGTTTACACAGAATGGTGCAAAGAAAAAGAAAAAAAAATAATAATGTCTTTTCACAGTTCACAGGGAAAAAAGTGCAAACTGTACATAATTGTTCCTCAATGTTTTTTCCCTCAACCTCTCTATATACAACTGTAGTTAGTTATGTTGCTGTTAGAGCACAGGGGTCATCAGATAAAACTCCAACAGTCATCACAGGAGTTTGAGTTACATACACATGACACAGTATGTGTGTATGCTTTCTCTACTATAAAACCCTCACACCCTCAGCCTCGAATAAAATAAAATAAAATAAAAGAAAAACATCTGAATTTGAATTTAGAAATGTATTTTTCCACAAGTACTGTACAGTATATTCTAGACTGTTGTCATACGTAATCATTTTTTTCTTTAGTCTGTTTTTATTGCTGTAAATTTTTTAAAGTTCTTGCTATAACTTGCTATAGAATAAGGTATTAACCAATCATTGTTTGATCAAAGCTTCAATATTGTTAATAAAAATTTATTTATTTATTTATTTTTGTTGTTGTTGTTGTTGTTGTCTGATCATACTTTATGTATTTCTGCTCAATTTGCTTACAGTATATTGCTTCTGTATACACTACTCTCATAGTGTGTGTGTGTGTGTGTGTGTGTGTGTGTGTGTGTGTGTGTGTGTGTGTGTGTGTGTGTGTGTGTGTGTGTGTATGTGTGTGTGTGTGTGTAACGTATCTGCACTGTGACTGCTTTCCTTTTTGTGTTTCTTTTTTTTTTATCTGCAAAGTGCGTAGCTTGTCAGTAAGACGTTCCATTTCCCTTTAGTAAGATCAAAAACAAAAAAAGGTTAATCTGTCCTACAGTGATCAAGTCCTTAGGCAGTTTTAAACAGGCTTTAGCTCATCTGAGCTAATCTCTACCTCCTCCATGGGGTTGAAATGTCCTCTGCCTGTTGCTCCTGCAATGCATCGGATGCTTTGTTTTCCCACATCAGGACATTTAATGCTAAATTGTTGCAATTTTATACCCAATCCAGATACTCTCCCTCTGTTTCCAGGTCTGTTACTTGTATATAAACCTTCAGATCAGTAGTGATTTAAAATAACAGGATTCAACATTAAAACAAAAGCTTTAACTTGCTAACCTGTTGTAGTTATGCTGGTGCTTAGCATAGTTTCTATACTAGTTTGCTTATTCAGACACACATTATATATATATTTGTCACACAAATAAATAATTTCTAATATTACCATACTGCCAGACCTACTGAATCAAGAAATCACTTGTCTGACAAAGCGCAGCATGCTAAAAGATCTCAAAAAGCAACAACTCATGCCACGATCTAAAGAAATTGAAGAACAAATGATAAACAAAGTAATTGACATGTATCAGTCTGCAAAGTGTTACGAAGCCATTTTTAAGGCTTTGGGACTCCAGTGAACTACAATGAGAGCCATTATCCACAAATGGAAAAAACCTGTAACAGTGGTGAACCTTCCCATACCAACATTACTCCATGAGCACAACAATGACTCACCCAGGAGCTCATAAAAGAACCCACAACAACATATACAGTACTGTACACAACTGTATATAGAACTTCAAATCTCAAGCAAAATCACAGTGACCAGAAACACACCAGCAAAACAAGTGATGTTTTCAAAGTCCAAACTTAAATGACCTTAAACAGGCCAAAAACCCTCAAATGTGGCTGAATTAAAACACATTTAAAAAGAAGAGTAGGCCAAAATTCCTCCACAGCGATGTGAAAGACTCATTGCCAGTTATCACAAACGCCAGATTGCAGTTGTTTCAGCCAAGCGTGGCACAACCAGTTATTAGGCTTAGAGGGCACATACTTTTTCAAAGAGGGCCACGCTGGTTTGGACAGGTTTTTTTCTTTAATAAATGAAATCATCATTTAAAAACTGCATTTTGTATTTACTCTGGTTATTTGTGTAATATTAAAAATTGTTTGATGATCTCAATCATTTAGGTGTGACAAATATGCAAAAAAAAAAAAAAACAAAAACAATCAGTAAGCAGCAAATATCTTTTCATGGCACTTGTAAGTGTTTTCTTCAGAGTCTCTAATAGACTGAATAAAACTGCTGTTGCTTTTAATGACTGCTGTTTATGCTTGCTGTTTTCCACATATAGTTCAATAGTGTTGGCATTTAAATGTCAAGTATGGGAAAGCAATAGTGTCCTTTTGGCAAATTGACCTGACAAATTTCTAATGTACTCATGTTATAATTCACTCTAGAATTGTCCACTGTGTGAGATGAACAGGTAATGGCACCATTTTCTGTTTTTCAGTCTCAGTGTCTTGCATTAAAGTGCATCTGAGTGCTTTGGCATTGAAAATGCAGCTTGTTGAAACTTATCCCATAAAGTGAGCACTTTTTTTTTTTTTTTGCACTTGTTATTTATTTATTTTTTTGTTGTTGTTGTTGTTGACTTTTTGAAAATTGACAACTTTTTATTGAAAAAGGTGACTCTTTTTATTTAAAGCTGACACTTTCTGATTGATTTTTTCTCCAGAGGTTCCTGAGTGTACAACAGAACAGCTTTCTTTGTATCATGTGGTGTTCAATTCAAGTTCAATTCTTGGTCATCTGTAGCCAGGAGTCTTAGGGAGCAAATTGTCCATGCTCTCAGGAGGGAAAGAGATGGCATACATGCAGTTTACATCAATTATAGTGCCACCAGACAATCATGGGCGCTTGTGACCACCCCGGGGTAAAGGGAAAAGGCAGTTAATGTTGTGAGCGCAGTAGTTGATACTTCAAAAGATGCAGCAGGCTGGCATCATGTATCATGTATCACACTCCCTGGTTGGTAGCTGTCACTCCTTTCAGAGGTGCCCTGTAGATATGTGGGACTTATCTAAATTACTATTAGGGAGAAAAGGTACAAACAATGTTTTTTTTTTGGATTGATTTTTTTTATTATTATTTACCCCTTTTGACTTTTTATTTATAATTGACTTTTTTATTGAAGTTGTTTTTGTTTTTTTATTTAAAGTGGGTATATTTAGAACTGACTCATTATTATTATTAATAATAATAATAATAATAATAATAATATTATTATTATTATTATTCTTATTCTTATTCTTATTCTTATTATTATTATTATTATTATTGTTGTTGTTATTATTGTTATTATTATTATAAAAATATATTTTTATTATTATTATTTTTTAAGACCATTCTGTTCCACTGTAGGTTTTTGCAGCTTCCAAAAAAATGTTCAAACGATTGAGTGTGGGACATTGTGATTCTGCCCCAATGGGCCTCTAATAGCACCGGCTGCAGTTCTTATTAGTTTTTCAAAATGCAAAATACATTGAGTTGGAAAATTCTCTGATCCCATAAAGCATTTTTCTCAATTTAAATCTATATATCCTTTTTTACTTTATAAATAAATGCATACTAAAAATGACTGAGAATTGAGAGCAGTCTCAGTGGAGTGTCTGGAAAAAACAAAAAAAACTATTTAATTCAAGAAATAATAATAATGAAGGGTCCATAGCTATTAAATGGCATTATCATTTAGCAAAAGTCCTGTTTGTAGATTTGAAAAACTGTACATTGAGATGCCATTTATTGTTTCATGTTCTTTCTTTTATTTTAAATTAAATAATATGAAATATAAAAAGCTGAGTAATTTGCATAGACCATCCTCTGACTCAGTGCTCCTCACCACCCTTGAGTCCTACAGGAGACCAACAGCTAAGCGGGAAGCACAATCAATGCTCTGTTGTTAGCTATACACAAGAACACAAAAATTCTCTCTTTCACTCCCATCCACTGAGGAGGTGAAAACAGTGAATTGCTGGGTTTTTTTTTTTTTTTTTTTTTTTTTTAGGATGGAATTGTTCCGAAACCTATTTGCAATGTCTTGTATGTGTGTGCTAAACATTTCACATCAGGAAAAGTACAGTTCAGCACTGGATTCACTTCAATCTCAAGTCTGGCTTGATTCTCACTGTCCACAACTCACAAAACACAAAGCTGTAAGTATTGATTAAAGTTAGCCACTACACCTTGAACTTGGGTACAGTAGCTCCTTTCCATTTAAAGCTACAGATACTTAAACAACTTATTTGGAACTGGAGTGAAACAGCAGGAGTTTTGAACAGCTGGAACATCAGCAGAAACATTTCGAGAATATCTGAGCTCTATCTTGGAATTAGGACTATAATATGTGACCATTGATTTAAGGAAACATTAGAAAGAAATGCAATGTTGAAAGAAAGTGACGTAAAAATATTTTCCTTCATATACATTATATATATATATAATTTTATATAATTTTTTTTCTTCATAAAAATACAAGTCGTGGTGACTTAATTCCTGTTCCACAGATTCAGGAAAACAGAATTTTATATCAAGCTGTCCAGTGATGCTCTGCATGTTTTGTTGCCACGTATCTATCATTTTCGGTTAGCAGTCATGAGGAGAGTCATTCATCTATGTGACATGATGCATGGATTTTTGAGAAACGCTTCATGTGAGGCACTACAAAACAGATTTGTGCATTTGGTTCATATCTCACTAAATGAAATGCTATATGGTACATAGACCTGAAGGCACAATGACTGCAGAAAGCTCAAAGTACCTTTACAGATGGAACTGTCAGATACCTTTTCTGACATATTTATATCGTTGAACTATTGCAGGGATGTGAACAAATACAAATGCATTATTAGTGTGCACTGGGACGCAGCCAAATGTTTTTACTTTAATGCATGCTACTGAGTGGTGAGCTATAATGTTCATGGGAAAAAGAAGCAGAAAAAAAAAACACACAAATTAACATGGAATACATTTATCTAAATTTACAAAATGACTTTACAGCTTTCATTCATTTATCCTTAGTACAGTAATTGCCTGTTCAGGTTTGCAGTGGTTTGAATTAGGTTATACATTTTTTGGGAAAGAAAATCACGTACACTTTCAATAATATAAGGGACAAAGCGGTACTTTAGAATAAGTACGCCAGACCTGTGATTAGGCTCCCTGTCTGATTCACATCTGAAATTCTGGCCTCCCAGGAACTCCTTTAATAGCTCAAACATGTGGGAATGGCATGAAGTGAGGTCAGGACTGTACGGTAAAGTGATGGGAAGTTTGGTTTATTTTAGTTCCTTTCGTTCTTTTCATCATTCATGGGAATACGTCCTTCTTCAATACGTTTGCACAATTTCAATGAAATCGAGTCTCATCACTGTACTGTGCTTGAAACCTTCTGTAAACGTCAACAGATTTTTTACGCCTTCATATACGTATACAAGAAATGTCCACAAAAGTCCTGGTTTGACTTGAATGTTCTGGGTATAAAATATCACGGCCATTTCCAGGAAAAAGAAAGATCACTAAATCTGAATACATGTTCATTTATGGACATTTAGAGGACTGAACCGATGCTTTACACCCCTACACTTGTGTAAGAATTCCTTTCAAATATAATCTGTATATATAATGTTGGCTTTGCATTTCCTCCTTTTTATTTGCTTTATGTGCCTGTATAGTTTTTAATGAAACTTTCATTACTGCTCAGGCTTGATATGTGCGTCTGCCAGGTTTATGATCTTATTCCTGGATTGCACATCTGCTCAGCTGTCCATGTTTCCCCTGATGCTCCAGTCGCTCACTGCAAGCTATTTTTGGTCACTTCCCTTCACAGCAATGTTCACATTTTGTAAATCCCAGATATTTCTGACATTTCAGGAAATACATGGTGAGTCCTAAGCACACATATTATATACATATTATACATATTATAATGTGCCTTCATGTCAAGGATACAAATCAGGATTTTCCTATGATTATACAAATTCTAAGAATGTAGTCTAGGGGAAATGACTGATTAAAAAAAAACAAAAAAAACATGTAGGACAAGTATTGTTTCACTACGACCCTGAGAATGAATCCTAGTTCTATTGCGTCCTATTAGTCTTTTTTAGTTTGAAGATCGTTAGCGTCGCTCGTTAGGACCTAGAAGGACCTTTCAGTCTAATTAGACTGTCCTTTATGAAAGGATTGACTTGCATTGGTTATTAAATATTCATCACCAAAAGTGGAAAACAGAACGAGCGAAAGGTTTCGCTACTGAATTTACTTGAAACGATGATAGTATTTAAATGTTAACAGCGTTTCTTAAGATCTTGCCTTTTACAATGTATTTCATAAGACTTGCTACCTTCATGTTGCAAGAAAAAGAAGCAAAATAACTGCCAGAGATTTTTCAGATCTCATGCAAAAGATACAAAATTACGTATAATGGATAACTATGCCACAGATATGAAGAGAGATACTATGTAGTGTGTAAGACTGTTGTAATATTTTGTTATACGTGTGTGTGTGTACACAGAACTGAGAGCTATCCAAGACTTAAAGACTGGTTGCAATCACAACCACGAATCAAGAGGACAGAAGAAACAGGTGAACACAATTAGGGGAACAATCCAATTACCAGACATGGACAAAAAAATAAATAACCTACACCAGGAACAAAAAAAAAAACAGGTACCTGGCAGTCATCGGCAAGAAAAGCACATTATCGTCATCAGGGAGGAAGGAATTGTGACGGCCGCATGCTTGCCCTAAAGGGCATAATCATTTGAAAGACTGTTCTCTGCCTCCCAACAGCACAGGCATAATGACTGTCAGAAACCTACATGCGGATTTTAAAATATCAGACCCTCTTGCGGTACTTCTTCATTTTTGTGATGAGACCGAATAATGGCGAAGAACAATTCTTATGAAAATAAATCCAGGCCCCAAACAGGATTTACACTTCCTTGTTAAAGAGGGCACACCAACGTCCTCTCGTCTAAATTTCTAAAGATCAATAACATTTAACTGGTCTGGTAATAAGCAGATAATGATAGATTAGTAGTTTGTTGATTATTAGTAGCCCAGGAGGAAAAAATATAAATCTATTAACATTTAACATATATTTAAATGCTGTATTCAACATGTACAGTATCGGCATGCTCTCTCTGGATTGTTAGAATAGCGTCATTGTTACGCCCCGGTCTAGGTCGGGCCGTAACAAATGGAATTTTATTTGATTGAATGTAATCTTAGGGGTGGGAAACAGCCTTACACTTGTCTGTGAGCTTTATAGACAGCATGTATAAAATATCTTGCATTTATTTTGGCCTTAGACCATATTTAGCAAGTTTTGCAAACAATGGTTCTTAAGATAGGGGTTATTGACATTACAAATGATAACAACAACACAACAACAATAATAAGACCATTTGCTATACAGTACATACATTGTTACTATTTTTTTTTCTGAGAAGTCCACCTGGGAAATTCGTCTCAAATCCAAGCTCCTTTCTCATTTTACTGAGTAGCATCAAATCAACATGGCTGCACACAGCATCAGAAATAAATGAATGTGTTTACACTTCCCACAGACAGACGCATGTCTTCTGCAACTTGGTGACAAGTTATACCCGTTGATTTTTGAAGGATCTCGCTGAATGTTCATGGGGTCGTCATTCATGCATACTTCTTTTAAACATTTGCACCATTTACTGGGTTTTACTGGATCCAGAGTCTCATCACTGTACTGTGTTTGAAACCTTCTGTGAATGTCAATCAGTTTTATGCCTTTATTTATTCACGAAATTTCGTCAAATATATATATATATATATATATATATATATATATATATATATATATATATCGCTGCCAAAAATCACAAAATCTGAATACATATTCAATGGACATTTAGAGATCTAAAAAGATGATTCACAAACCTACACTTGTGTAAGAAGTTATTTAAAATATAATCTCTCTATATATAATGTTGGCTTTGTATTTCCTCTTTTTTATTTGCTT
>JAAGKR010005845.1:18324-30788 GCA_011419295.1 Clarias macrocephalus
AAGCAAAGACATGGTCTCAAGTATAGTTGTCTGAAGGCCTTAAGTAGGCCTCTGGGTTTCCTGGATACCCAATCATCTGGCAGGAGGCGGGACCAACAAAGGGCAGGCAGGGCAGCAACCAATAGATTGCAGGTACACTGAAGAGGTGGGGACCTGCAACAAGAGAAAAAAATACCCCCTCCCACCACTAGAGACTTAGCACACCTAACCAGACACAAAACAAATTCAATATCGTAACATCATCGTAATGTAAATGTTAAATATAACAAATGGAATATTATTTGATTGAATGTAATCTTAGGGGTGGGAAACAGCCTTACACTTGTCTGTGAGCTTTATGGACAGCATGTATAAAATATTTTGCATTTATTTTGGCCTTAGACCATATTTAGCAAGTTTTGCAAACAATGGTTCTTAAGATAGGGGTTATTGACATTACAAATGATAACAACAACACAACAACAATAATAAGACCATTTGCTATACAGTACATACATTGTTACTATTTTTTTTTCTGAGAAGTCCACCTGGGAAATTCGTCTCAAATCCAAGCTCCTTTCTCATTTTACTGAGTAGCATCAAATCAACATGGCTGCACACAGCATCAGAAATAAATGAATGTGTTTACACTTCCCACAGACAGACGCATGTCTTCTGCAACTTGGTGACAAGTTATACCCGTTGATTTTTGAAGGATCTCGCTGAATGTTCATGGGGTCGTCATTCATGCATACTTCTTTTAAACATTTGCACCATTTACTGGGTTTTACTGGATCCAGAGTCTCATCACTGTGCTGTGTTTGAAACCTTCTGTCAATGTCAATCAGTTTTATGCCTTTATTTATCCACGAAATTTTGTCAAATATATATATATCCTGGTTTTGTATAAAATATCGCTGCCAAAAATCACAAAATCTGAATACATATTCAATGGACATTTAGAGATCTAAAAAGATGATTCACAAACCTACACTTGTGTAAGAAGTTATTTAAAATATAATCTCTCTATATATAATGTTGGCTTTGTATTTCCTCTTTTTTATTTGCTTCATGTGCCTGTATAGTTTTTAATGAAACTGCTCAGGGTTGATATGTGCGTCTTCCTTATTCCTGGATCATAAAACTTCTCAAAAACAAACAAAGTAAAACTTCTCAGCATTTCATCCATTTTTTGTGAACATGTAAAAATCCATATCTCAGAAGCAGAAGCGATATTTCAAACTGTTGCTGTGAGGTCAGTTCTGTGCAGTACCTGTTTACCTTGGCTTTCTCCACAGATACTGTACCAAGTCCTGTCTCTGTGCAATCTGTAGATATATTGATCATATCTATTTCACACTTCACATACTACCACATTTAATTTATCTATTGCTGCTTCATCAGCTTTTTATATTCCAGCTCAGATATTGTAAATGCTCGCTTTGGCCCTCTTGTTTTTTACGATGCATTGTGACTGCACACATTCCAGTGTTTACAGTCAGGATCTGCACTTTACTCTCTACATACCAACAAGGCATACTGTACTGTACCATACATACTAATATATTCTACATATGTAGCTTCCGTCTGAAAGCCTGTTATAATAAAACTTGCCGCTCAGCGCACCTGGGGTCCGTTCTTCGTACGTCGCTATCTCGGTTAGCTGGATTTGATTGTTGTGGATTTATCCTGATCTTGGATTGTTTCGTTCTTCGATGCGCATCTCGCATTTGCTGTCATAGCAACATGTCCGTAAGCTTAAACCTGCTCGGAAGCAGGTTTATTTCATGTAAACAGGATTGAGGCTGCGCTCCTGGCGGGTTATGATTGGTTGAAATGGCGAGGTCACATCTGATTGGTTAAAGAGCCTGACTGACTGACGCGGACTGACTCACGTGGGAAAAGAAAAGTATCTTGGATGGATGTATTTAAACATACATACAGTATATGTATACAAGTGTGTGTGGCTGTGGTCATCATTCGTGTGTTTATATGTACAGTGTATATATATATATTAATTATATAATTAATTTTATTTTAAAATATCTTTATTAAAGTTTGAAATTCTCCATAACCCTCTAATAAAAGCTCTTGCTCCGCTTGAGAAAAAAATTAGCTTGTTCTTTTGCCATTTCATCAACCAATCGAAGGGGTTGTGATCAGTGTTTCCACTGTTGATGCATATCGCCTTTTAAACCAACGCACAAATGCGCAATAATCCTAGACAACTCAATCCAGCTATACTACCAATTTAGGCGCATCGTAATTAGCAACAATGATCTCATCCTAGATGTGTCAATTCATCTCGGATGTGTCAAGAGACGTGCGAAGAACGGACCCCTGGTGATGTTTTCTCAGTCATCTTATTATTATTATTATTATTATTATTATTATTCCCATTATACCTGCCATTATCACGCACATCTGGGTAACTGCGGGAAGCCATTAGGGTCAAACTTGCTCATATGATTAATGTGCATTAAAAAAAAAAGTAATGCGTTAAAATTTCTAGATTAATCACGTTAATATTAATAGCCCTGATAAATATACCAAGGCTTATCGATGCCTGTGGGGACCAAAGGCTAGCCTGTACAGTCTGTTCCCACAGAAAAGCCAATGCAGCACAAATTGGTGAAAAAAGTTAATGGTGGCCATAATAGAAAGGTATCAGGACAAGATCTGTCCCCTGAATTGATTGACATTGATCCATCCTCCAGATATCTCAATCTGACCACAGAATTGCCAGACAAACACATCTCTGGAGGTCTTGTGGCGTCCACAAATGGAATTTACACAAATTTCTTTGGCTCAATGTTTTTTGTTTTTTTTTTTGCTTTTTTTTTTTGCATTTTTTTTTATCTATTGCTAATTGGTGTATATTTATTTTTGTAAGTGATTTCTTTCCCCCTCTTTCCTGGCTCACCTTCCCTTTATCTTCTGCTCTAGACTGTTTTTGTATTACACAGCCGTGGAGTACTTGAGCCTCACAGCAGGCATTTTAATCTACAGTTGTCACTGACATTTTGTGCACATGACAAATACACTCGAAGCTGAAAGTTCCATCGCTACTGAACCACTCTTTTTAAAACACTAACCTATGACACAGCATAGAGAGCACGGCTACTACTCAGCTGCCTTTTATTCATTTAAAACTTGCTTAATATATTCATGTGAAGGTACACCGAATTTTTGTTCCTTTTGCTTCCTTTTAGAGTGTTTATAACGGAGTACTCGCCCTGGCATAGTTGTTAACTCAATCTTTCTATTCCAAGAATAAAGGAAGGTAAGCAGTGTTTGACAGTGGTGATGTTTTGGAATCAGGGTAAAATAGGTACTACGATACTCTGTATCTATACCATTACATAGTACAATATGGTATTATTTGACTGTTTCATGATACTTTTTTGCTGGTATAAAGCCAATGCCACATTATGGTCGATGGTTGTAGCATGAACTGTAGTATAGTAATAGAGGAAAATATACTGTAGGGGTGAACATTTGCAGTGCAACTCTTTGAACTCTTCCATTTAGGTTTTTCTTTAAAAATTTTTTTTTTTTTTTAAACTATTTTTGCCTCCTGTTCTGTGATTACTGTACATCTCTGGTTCAGTGTCCTGTAACCTTCTCAATCAAGCTCCGTGACTAATATGACATGCTACCTCTTGTAGATGTTTACAAATAGGGGCCTCTCAGTCATCATTTCTCGCAGTGGTGCCCGGTGGCAGGTGCCCATGCCAGGATTGTACAGGAGTCTGGCAGCACTCTGCAGGAAGCATCGCGTCCTCTGTGATTTACTAATTGAACCAAGCAGATATAAAGAGAGGCTGGTGCACAGACCTCAGTGAGCAGAGCTAATCATGTTTTGCTTGGCCAGAGAAGAGCACACACACTTCATACATCTGCAGAGGACAGTGCTATATAGTCAGGATTACAGTTCTGTCCTTACAACCTTTTAGTGTTGATCAAAAGTGCCAAGAATCTTGTGCCAATGCCTCTGCAATCAATTAATCTAAATGCAGTAACAGGCAGAGCTAGTTAAGGAAATGCTTAGCAATTAACCTTCACCCCATGTGATAATCACCAACAGTACTACTTCACTCGTGTGTATGAGGCTACGGTATGTAAAAAGTTCTTCAAAGCAAATGGAAAATGATATAAATCAAATATCTCACATGCATTTTTTTCTTAGCACTTTGAATTTATTATAAATGTTTTCTGCTGAACATTTTACAACGCTGGATCAGATAATGCTAATATCTCTGTTGTTTGATGTGCCAGATCCTGACATTGTTGCTTCTCTCTCTCTCTCTCTCTCTCTCTCTCTCTCTCTCTGTGTTTGTTACCTGATGTGTTGCTAGGCCCAGATTCTGCCACTGTTGCTCCTCTCACTCCCCTGACCTGCCTAATTGCTATATGACTGCTCACCTCACCTTCTGCTAGGGTTCTCACTACCTCACCTTAAGTATTTGCAGTTTATTCCCAAATCTCAGGCTTGCTTCAAGGATGATAATGTGATTTGTACCTAATAACTTCTGCTATAATCTTAAATGCATTCCTCTTTTTGTTTTCCTATATTCTATTTTTTTATTATTATTATTTAGAATATTCTCATACTGATAAAAACAATACATTTAAACCTGTTTGACTTTCATCTCATGGAGGTATTCTTTTTTTCCTTTGCTATTGTTGTCTCTGGATTGCTCAACTGCCTACTTCATAAAGTAATTTATTAAAACCTTTTATGTCATCTTGCAGGCTTTAACACAAACCTTATATCTTCCTGGATTGAATAATGAAATATCCATGCAATGTTTTTGAATGTGTTATGAAGGTAAATTGTAGGAACTACACTGAGACAATGCATTGTGCATTTTTCTCTATTCTTCCTACTCTTAATGATATAAAAATAATAATAAAATTATTTTAAAAACACATTAGTATGCTTCCACTTCGTTTGCGTGGTCTGTTATATTGACCCCAATTTGAGGTTCATAGAAAAGACACTTCATTAGAATAGAAATAACTATTTAAAATAATATTTAATCATGTAAAGGATCTGTTGATTTTTGGCCTTTAATTAAATATAGAAAATCAATACATATAAAAGCAAGTTTGGAATAAAAATGTTCAATAAGAAACACAATTTTAGACGTCAATTGGGTTGAGATCTCATTAACTCTTTGTCATGTTCCTCAAACCATTCCTAAGGTTTGACGAAGGTTCCTAATGATTTTGCATTATCATGCTGAAAGAGGCCATTGGGAATACTTGGGAATCAGGGAATACTTGGGAATCAGGGAATACTTGGTCTGCAACAATTTTTGGATTTGTGTTATGTGTCAATGTAACATCCACATGAATGCCAGAACCCAGGGTTTTTCAGCAGAACATTGCCTAGAGCATCACACTATCCTCACCAGCATGTATTCTTTCCATATTATGTCCTGGAGCCATCTATTGCCTGGGTAAGTGAGGCTCACAGACTCAGCCATCCACATGACATAAAAGAAAATATGTGATCCATCAAATCAGACCACCTTCTTCTTTTGCTCAGTGATCCAGTTCTGATGTTCATATATCCATGGTAAGTGGACAGAGGTCAGCATGGGAACTCAGACCAGTCTGTGGCAATGCAGCGCCGTACAGAGCAAGCTGCGATGCATTTTGCTATTGGACATCAATGATCCTGTCATCAGTTTCTTCTGTGGACCACGTTTGGTGGGTCATGACCCTGCACATTGAGAACATCCAAGTGCTGAAGTTTTGAAGGTGCTCTGACCCACTTATTTTGGCACGTTTCAAAATAACTCAAATCGTTACACTTGCCCATTATAACACATCAACTTCACGGACAAAATGTTCAGGTGGTGCCTAATATATCCCACCCACTTTCAGGTGCCATTGTAATGAGATAAATCAATATAAACTCACTTTATATTAATATAACTTATGTCCATACATTTTGACAAACAAAGATACGGCATTTGGGCTCTATACAATACCACATTGAATTTGAAATGAAACACTCATGATGCCCGCAAGATTAAGACTTTTAGATTTAATACAACTAAAATTACTCCACTTCAGCTCCACTTCATGCACACAAGGGGTGAGGCGCCTCAACTCCTTGTGGCCAAAGGCAGCAGAGAACCTACCACCCTGGTGTCAACAGCACCCACGAAAGGGATGCATCCACCCCAGGTGGATGAGGGGGAGATACTGGATGTAAGACTCACATACCTTCCATTTCCCTCTATATTTTACAGAGCCAAGAAAGCCTGCAACTGGGGACAACTGGGGAGATCTCCCAGCTACCCCCTCAATTGCTCTTCAAGAAGTAACTTCCCCTAACTTTTGCTATATGTTGTTGTAAATAAAAGAGCATTTATTTTCCTAATCTGGTGTTTCTTGTGTTTGTGGTCTGGCCTAACACCAAGAAGGACGAACCACATCCAACAGGATGCAAGAGGAAGCTAGCTGAAAGGGATGTCCGAGTGCTAACCCGGATTGTATCCAAAAAGCATAAAACCACACCTGCACAACCCCCTGCAGGATTAAATGTGCGCCTCAACTTTCCTGTTTCCACCAAAACTGTACTGTACATAGCCGGGCTGCTGTAGCCAAACCTTTGGTCACTCGTGCCAATGCCAAACGTCGGTTTCAGTGATGACAGCAGCGAAAATCTTGTGCTGTGGACATTGTGAAACATGTATTGTTCTCTGATGAGTCCACCTTCACTGTCTTTCCCACATCCGGGAGGGTTACGGTGTGGAGACGCCCCAAAGAAGCGACTGTACCACCCAGACTGTTACATGCCCAGAGTGAAGCATGGGGTGATGAAGCATCAGTGATGGTTTGGGCTGCAGTATCATGGCATTCCCTCAGCCCAATACTTGTGCTAGATGAGTGCGTCACTGCCAAGGACTCCTGAACCCTTCTGGAGGACCATGTGCACCCAATGGTTCAAACATTGTATCCTGAAGGCGGTGCCGCGTATCAGGATGATAATTCACCAATACACACAGCAAGACTGGTGACAGTGGTTTGATGAACATGAAAGTGAAGTTGAACATCTCCCATGGTCTGTATATTCACCAGATCTAAATATAATTTAGTCACTTTGGGGTGTTTTGGAGGAGCGAGTCAGGAAACGTTTTCCTCCACCAGCAGTCTAAGGGGGTCAGATCGGGAGACCTTGGGGGCCATTCAACTGGTCTGACACTAACCCACATTTGATAGATCCCTCCAAGACTGTTGGAACAAAAAAAGTGATGGTATGGTGTGGTATATGAGGTACAAAGATAGTGGGGCCATTCTTCATCAATGGAAACCTCAAGGCCACTGGATATTAGAAATTGCTACATGATAATGTGTTTCCCTCTTTATGCACTGAAGCTGGCACGTTCCCTGAGTTCTTCCAGCAAGATGGTGCACCACCACATTATGGGTGTCAGGTCCGAGCATTCCTAGATGGAGAGTTTCCTGAAAAGTGGATTGGTCGTCGTGGGCCATTTGAATGGCCCCCAAGGTCTCCCGATCTGACCCCCTCAGACTTTTATCTTTTTTATCTTTGGGGTCATCTGAAGGCAATTGTCTGTGGTGTGAAGATACGAGATGTGCAGCACCTGAAACTACGGATACTGGAAGCCTGTGCTGGCATTTCTCCTGCGGTGTTGCTATCAGTGTGTGAAGATTGGGAGAAGAGGGTTGCATTGACAATCCATCACAATGGGCAGCACATTGAACACATTTTATAAGTGGTCAGAAACTTGTAAATAACTCATGAAAGAATAAAGTTACGTTTTCTTGTGAAATTCTCAATAAGTTTGATGTGTCACATGACCCTCTTCTTATTGAAAAAACAAAAGTTGGAAACAAGATGGCCGACTTCCAAATGGCCACCATGGTCACTACCCATCTTGAAAAGTTTGCCCCCTCACATATACTAATGTGCCACAAACAGGATGTTAATATCACCAACCATTCCCATTTTATTAAGGTGTATCCATATAAATGGCCCACCCTGTATATATGAATACATATATAAAGAGAGAGAGAGAGAGAGAGAGAGAGAGAGAAGAACTACAACATCTTGCACAATAGCTACTATATACACTTTGCTCATTGTACATTTACTAAAGCTGTGCACAAACATTCAACAGTTGTGATTGGGAGTAAGTCAGGATCGTCAAGGGGCTCCTGAGGAACTCAATCAGCTAAAGCACTGTTTATACAACTGCTCTGGGCTTTATCGTTGGGGTTTCAGTATTTGGTTTACTTCTTGTGGACAAGTCTGTGTGTGAGATTACATCTCTGTGCTGGGAATATAAGCAAACATGGATCTTGGGGAGTTGCCTTTTGAATGACAAACCTAGTGCAGGATAAACTAATGCAGCTCTCTCTCTTGCTCTGCCCACAATACCCCATAGAGTTTACTTCCAAGAATGGCTATGACCATAACCCATCAAGTTTCAGTATGGTGCTACAGCTGCGACAACAATCACAGGCTTACTGTAATGCAGGCTTTTAATACATCACGGTTTCTATAGTAACTACTAGTTTCCAGGGAATTGTATGGATACTCTATATAATTAAAAAAAATAGAGTTAAACTGCGGTGTTATTTAAGAAAGTAAAAGTTTGCATTATGGTTGAAGTTTATTATTATTATTATTATTATTATTATTATTATTATTATTATTATTATTATACATATGAATTTTTGTGGAAAGAATGAACTGCTATGAAATACTTTAAATAAAAAAAATGCAATAGTGTGGCAAAAATGTTGGTACTGTATAAGAAGAATGAAATCATTTAGTACCTGCTGTTCGTCCCATCAACCCATGGAGTCCCATCAACCTTTCTGTCATTAATTATTGTGTTTTATTCCATATACAAGTATAAACTGGTTATCCTTTGCACGCTTTTAATGAAATTCTAGCTTTTACATGGCACATTGTGTTCTGCATTTTACTCTATATTGTCTTATAATATTTTGTTGATTGTGTACCTTTCAAATGCCTTTGATTTTATATTTACTGCAGAAATAATTAAAGAAATACTAAAATAATTTAAAAAAAAGGGTGTTAGTGTTTCAGAAGTTTAAATTAAATAAGAAGTTTAAAACAACTAAGGAGACTGCTGAAATGATTGGAACTGGGTTAAAAATGGTGCCATGCATTATTAAAATCTTGTAGGCTAGTAGGGTGAACTGTGAACTCTGTGGAAGAAATTGTGATCGGAATTTTAAAAAATTATAAAAATCAGGAGTGCCCACTTATAGAAATCACGTAAAACCCTTGCTGGAGTTGACTTCATAATAAACACGTTTAAAAAATGGAGCATTTCCACACACAACATGATGAAAACTCACACAGGGTCTGTACAGCTGAATGTCCATAAGAAAACCACTTGAGATTAATCAGAAGTTAAGTTTGCTGGGGAACTAAGTGATTGGACTGTACATATGGTCTGATATGTCCAGATTGACCCTATACCAAAGCAGTGAGTGTGTCAGGGTAAGAAGAGGAGGACATCGAGCATAACCAGGTTAACCCACCGATGGATTGTTGTTGTTGTTGTTGTTGTTGTTGTTGTTGTTGTTTTTTCAGATGGCATGGACATATTCCAGGATGACAATGCCAAGATTGATCAGGAAAAAGTTGTTGCCGGGGGCAGCAGGAATCATTTTCACACATGAATTGACAACCACAGAGTGCTGACCTTAGTCCTGTTCTTGTTTAATTTTTTCATTTTGTGGGATGTGCTGGAGAAAACTTAATGGTGTGGTTCGACGCTCCCGTCATCAAAATAAAGATCACAGCCAAAAAGTAATGCAAATGTGGATGGAAACAATTGGTGTGACCTTGCACAATGTTGTCGAAACGATGCCATAAACAATATGTGGCTTAATCAAAGCTAAAGAGTGTCTAGTGAAATATTAAAAGTAAGACAAGGCAGTGTATTTAACAAGTCGGTGTATTTAACAAGTCGATGTACTTAGTGACTTTTGCCCCCTTCCCCCTTTAAAAGAAAACCATATACTTTAAAAGTTTTTGTAAGAATTCTATTTTTTTCTGCAGTCGATGTCTGTGTTCTACCCCAATACAACCACCAAGTATAAAATCAGACTTACTTATCAGAATATAAGAGAAACAATCCATAAGAGATTCCCCTTTTTTATGAGATTTTGCTTTCCCCTTTTGCCACCGAGTCTTCAACACAAGCTCTGATGTGAGAGTAAGTTTGCAAATGCGTGTCCACATGTAAGGTTATGGATCCACCGCAACCCTGATCAGAAAAAAAAAAGTGATTACTAATGATGAACGGTCTACTTGTTTTCTCTGACTTCTTTAGTTTTCTCCCATCTACCAAAATATGATCTCAGGATCTCAACGGTGATGTTTACCTTGTGTAACAAAGACATGAAACCACTGATCGATATTCGTTTAGTTTGGAGAAAACTCTCTTAATTTCCCTGTAGAAGTGTATGATGAGCATTTGAATTATGACTACAATGAAGCCTAGATTAAGATGTCCTTTTAAGCCTTGTAACGGGTTCGACTCTTGTGCACGGGTGGCACCACAGACACAAGGCGAGTTCATACTGGAAAAAGGGTAATTAAATTTATGTACAACGGGGAAGGAAAGGGTTAAAGGAGCAAGGAAGGGGAAAAGGGAAGGGAAGTCTCTGGGGTGCATGGCATCGTCCCGCTTGCATGCCACTCTGTAATAAATCCACCGCGTGACACTTTGCTCAGCTTCCGGGCCCCGGACTAAATTCCGCGCTTTGAGGTCCATTAACGTTAATCATCACCAGCCAGCCCGACCTGGCAGCCCCGCCCCTTCGTGCACCTGCAGAAGGGGGCCGCCTAAGGAGTGAGCGAGAGGCGATAGCAGGTTGAGACAGCTTGACAGCTTATTTTAACCGGAGACCCAAATTTTGGCAAAATATTGTAATACACAATGGATCTCATACGCGTATCTTACAAGAACATACACACAGTCCAGTTGGGAGAACATATTATGTTTTATGTGAAGACAGAGGGGGGTCTTAGAGTTATAGGAGCTTAAAATGTGAAGATGCAGATATGCATTTGCTGTACAAATTCTAGTACCACCAAACTGCTATAATTGGGACCTTGAGCAAAACACTTCCCTCCCAACAGTTCAGCTCTATCCTTTCTCAATTATATGTTGATTTTTTTAAAAAAAAGTGTCAAAATGTGTGTTTTTCTTTTCCAAAAAATAATTATTTAACCTATCAACTACCATAAATAATATTGAGGTTGGCTTCAAATTAATTTACACCGAATTTGGATTTGGAACACTGGAGCCAAAGTAGGAATAAGCCCTGAATGGGATACCATTTAGTGTAATATCAGCACAACACCATCACATCTAAGGGCAATTTATAATAACCAATCCAAGTACTTGTTTCCTTTCATGTTCTGGAAAGTGGGAGAAATCCAAAGAATCCAGAGGACACAGAAAATGCCCACAAATTCTACACATACAGTAACCCATGCGCAAGATCAACCCATGGGTGCTACTTGCAACAACACCATGCTCCCTACTAAATGGAATGTATTTGTCCTGCAAAGCATGCAAGAACAACAGTCAGCAATCAGCAGGACGTGTTCTTCAGAGCTTGAAACTCCCAGTGTGCAGTTCTGCAGGGTTTTTCTTTTGTTTGTGTGTGTGTGTGTGTGTGTGTGTGTGTGTGTGTGTGTGTGTGTGTGTGTGTGTGTGTGTGTGGTTAGTTCATAAGGCAGAAATGAGGAGAAGTGGGACAAAGCCCCAGGAGTCGGGAGTGATGCTTTTATTTCCCTAGTTCCTCTGGGGGATCTGTTAAGAAAACAAGACATAGTCTTTAAACACTTTAAAACCTGGAAGGTTGTACTTGGCTGCAGGTTCACACTAAGAGGATACTGCTTGAGGCAATGCTTGTTTCAGTGCCATGCGCTTTCATCTGAAAAACTTCAGACTAAATGCTCTTCAGGGGATTCCAGTCATGCTTGATAATGCATTTCGATTAGGAAAGTTCATGTACTTTTGTCATTGTCCCCAGTGGTTATGCATATTGTACTGCAGAGGTGTAGCGACAGGTGGTGCGTACCACTGCACAGTTGGATGCTCAATTCTGGTCTGGCAGAAAGCTCCAAGTACTAAACTGTTTTGACAGAGAAGCTGCAGGCCTCTGGTAGACAAGTGAAAGTGAATAAAATTTTCACCTACCAGCAGACATAATGATCCAAACTCCAAGTCTAAGCCATCAAAGAAATGGTCACAGCTCACACTAAAGTCTATCCAAAACCTGTGCAGGGATATGACGAGGGCTGTGCACAGGAGATCCCCCAGCAATTTGACAAATCTGAAGCACTTTTGCGAGGAAGATTTGAAATACAATTCCCCAAGTCAAGATGTGCTTAGCTGGTAGATTCTTACCCTAAGACTGAGAAAATGTGTTTCAATAAAAGACTT
>JAAGKR010005845.1:31319-47669 GCA_011419295.1 Clarias macrocephalus
GTTCATAAGGCAGAAATGAGGAGAAGTGGGACAAAGCCCCAGGAGTCGGGAGTGATGCTTTTATTTCCCTAGTTCCTCTGGGGGATCTGTTAAGAAAACAAGACATAGTCTTTAAACACTTTAAAACCTGGAAGGTTGTACTTGGCTGCAGGTTCACACTAAGAGGATACTGCTTGAGGCAATGCTTGTTTCAGTGCCATGCGCTTTCATCTGAAAAACTTCAGACTAAATGCTCTTCAGGGGATTCCAGTCATGCTTGATAATGCATTTCGATTAGGAAAGTTCATGTACTTTTGTCATTGTCCCCAGTGGTTATGCATATTGTACTGCAGAGGTGTAGCGACAGGTGGTGCGTACCACTGCACAGTTGGATGCTCAATTCTGGTCTGGCAGAAAGCTCCAAGTACTAAACTGTTTTGACAGAGAAGCTGCAGGCCTCTGGTAGACAAGTGAAAGTGAATAAAATTTTCACCTACCAGCAGACATAATGATCCAAACTCCAAGTCTAAGCCATCAAAGAAATGGTCACAGCTCACACTAAAGTCTATCCAAAACCTGTGCAGGGATATGACGAGGGCTGTGCACAGGAGATCCCCCAGCAATTTGACAAATCTGAAGCACTTTTGCGAGGAAGATTTGAAATACAATTCCCCAAGTCAAGATGTGCTTAGCTGGTAGATTCTTACCCTAAGACTGAGAAAATGTGTTTCAATAAAAGACTTAGTCAATAGTTTTGCAAAACTGGAAGTTTCCATTCTGCTATTAAATGGAACTGTGGAAGCAAAGATACCTTTTTTTTTTTTTTTACATGAATACAAATCTAGGTGTGTAGAAATTTTACATCCAACATTTTTAACCATGTCTCTCCCAAATTGAATGAAAGAGGAACCGATTTGGTTTACTATGAATACCACCATATTTCTGAGGCATAAACACATTGTACACTCCTTTTCTAGATGCGCACTTCAAGCAAAACGTAAAGTGACTGCCATGAGAAATGGCTTCTTATTAAACTGCCATTCCCTGGCTAATGAGATGCCACTCACTGTCCAGTAGCTCAGTTCCTCACTGATGCACTTTATATTAGGGGAGTCCTTGTAAGGATTTAGAGCACCTCATAAAATCCTGCTTACAAAATTAATAGGACAAATGTGAGACTATGATAAAAATTGATTTTAAAAATTGTGTGAAAATATAATTTCTTTACTGAAGTTGCTGAATCATTTTAAGTAATGCATGAACAGGGTGCTTTAAGGTATACATCTTCATCTATATTTAAATAATGATCGTTTACTTATAAAATATTGATATGAATCTTGTCAGAATCAGTGGTGCAAAGCTTTTCTGCTGTCCTTGAATTGGGGTCAGTGAGAGCTGGGCATCTGAAGAACATGACGTTGATTAATCTGTCTCTTTCTCTGATTTCATTACTGTTCAAGGCACACTACAAAAGAGTGTTATCAGCTTCTTTAAACCCCTCCAGCCCATGCTATCAATTATATGTAAAAGAAATTGCTAACAGAATTAAAAGTTAAATTTAGAGAAAAGGGTAAAACATTAAGAAAGTCATGACCTGGTCGACCTAGGTCTTCTGATAGATGTCTTTATGCTGAATGGAACAAATCTTTTCTTTTCTGAGCAGTTGCTCTTTGCTCTGAAAAGGGAAAGCCAGCAAAGTATTAATAATTTATTAAAAGCTTCCTTGCACAAAAGTTTGGGGTATACTTTTTATTCTAAATGTATGGGTGTCTATTTACATTTGCATTTTTGTCAGGCTTGCCAATTATTATTGTTTTTTTTTTTTTTTTTTATCTTTTTACCTGTTGGTTGGCTGCAATGACATTGATGACAATTCTGGAGGGCCAGTGACTAGCACAGTTTGTAGTTCCTTAACTCTGAACTACACCCAGTGAACCTAGTGAATAACAGATTAGTTGAATCAGCTGTGTTTGAGCAGAAGTAGTACCAAACTGTTTTGGACCCTGGCCTTACAGAACTGGAATTGAAGGTCCTTTGTCTAGACCGACTGAGCTGATTCAATTAAATTTTAATTACATTTTATTTATATAGTGCTTTTAACAATGGTCATTGTCGCAAAGTGGCAATCAAAGCAAATTATGGGACCGAGATTGAAAAGAGTGAGGAAATGTATAAATACTTGATTGGTGACAAGGAGTATGCATGAGATGTATGCTGCTGTATTCCAGAGAGAGTTTCAAAGGCAGCCTAGGCACAGAGAGTACTGACATTCAAGCTGGCAGTAAGGTTGGGGAGTGTAGAGTAGAGAGGAATGTGAGCTTGCCATCCAGATGGACAATAGCTGAGCTGAGTTTTCAATGCACCATATGGTGGAGTACAGGCAGGAGCTCCAGGACGAGCGAGCAGTGCTCGCCACCCAGCTGGCTCAACTCAAGAAGCAGGTTAACAGGGAGACCTCCAGCACGACGTCTTGACCTGAGTTAGTGCATTTTTTTACATTTTTTTTACTCTGTGCTGTTAGTATTGCTAGCACAGAGATGCTTTTTCTTAGCCATATTAAGCCAGAATTCTGTCCTGTTAGCCACTGAAACTCTGAAATATTAACTGTTAGCTCTGAAAGCACAAAAATCCTTTCTTTTAGCCCTGTTTACCTACCCTGCCCTGCCCTAGGATTTGAGAATTTTGTAATGGCAACTAGCCCAGCCCTGTGACTGTCATGCTGGCATCTCTGACAGGGTTTAAGAACCAGATACCTGCAAGGCGTTGCAGATGTTGTGCTTGGGCACAAAGTTGTCCCAGACAGCTCATAAAATGACGTCTGAAATCCTGGCCCATTGTCTTTGCCAAAGTTTTAGCGCCATTCTTGTGTTCACCCGCAACACTTTCCCTTCAAGTTCCCTGTCAAGTTACAGCCCCATCGCCATGTCAAATTTCAGCTTTATTCCTGAGCCAAAAGGCTATTAAGCAACACAAACATTAAACAATATTTCTCATGTTTTAAGGCATGCTGCAGTTATATATTGCAGAATCCCACATTATTTGGCTGAGGATTTACACTACCTCATTGTAATGTGGTTTGTGTGGTCTCCAAACTGCATAAGGCGCGTGTGATATGTTCAGGTTTGGGGAGATGAAGGATGGAGACAGGAAGACTATTGTGAGTTGACTTGCTCTTTATTTTCTCCCATTCCCTTTGTGAACTATTTCTCCGTACTTTAACAAGTACTTGTTGTGAGCACACTGATGTGCTTCTTTGACAGGTTCTCATTGTGAACCACATTCATGCAATAATTTGACAGATTCCTGTTGTGAACCACACACACACAGTCTCGTAGTCACTTGCTTCCAAACTCTGCTCTCTTTCTCCGTCTCTTTCTCTCTCTCTCTCCTTCTCCCAATCTGCTCTTGTCTGATGTGCTTCGCCAGTTCACTGCAACACAGACACTAATTAGACACATCCTCTGCATGTGTGCATTCCATTCCACTCACCTGCCTCTCATTCCCCTCATAGAGAGGCACTTGACTACACCCCCTGCCACCACATATCCCAATGTCCTTCTCAGATTGGGGAGCCATCCAGCCTGCAGCCACGTCCCTTATTGTGATGGGAGAGGAAGTTGGCCAGAGCAATCTGCCCCATACTGTGGATTACCTTGAATTTTATGGGTTGGAGTGCTAGATACCAATGAATGATCTGCATTTTGGCACCTTTCATGCACCAGAGCCACTGGAAGGATGTGTGGTCCAAATGGCGAGAGAAGGCACTTCCAAGAAGGTAGCGGTTGAGACCTTTTTTTTTTTCAATTCTGGCTCAGTTACAGCATAGGCCACTCATACTCCCACCTCCTGGGAAAATCCAGACAATTTAAGGCATTGGGTCTTGCATCAAATTTTGACACTTTGTTCACTTTCTAACGTCTATCCAGAGCTGAAACCTACTGTTTGTATTGAGTACCAAGACCCCTGTGTTGCTTTAGTTGATGTGCGACTCCTCAAACAGTAACCATTATTATTATAACAATTACAGATGTTTTTAACAGAGCATCTAGTGTCCATCATACAAGTATCAGAGATTATTATAGAAAAATACCATATTAGATTTAATGTATTCATATAAATCTTGCAGGTGGAATTAGGTGGACTAAGCCATGCTGTTAGGGAAAATGAATGAACACCTTCTGACCAATCAAAATAGACTTTACAGGACTGCTGCATTTAAAATAATGAATAAGGACAAGAAAGGGAAACTGTCTCACTCACTTATCTTCTATACCACTTTATCCTGTATACAGGGTCGCAGGGAGCCTGGAGCCTATCCTATCCTAGAAGACTTAGGGCACTCGGCAGGGTACACCCTGGCAATCCATTGTAGGGCACGCATACTCGCACACTACATGCAATTAGGAAATATCAGTTAGCCTAATCTGCATGTCTTTGAACTGTGGGAGGAAACCCACCTAGCTCGGGGAGAACATGCAAACTCCATCCAGGAGTCAAACCCGGACCCTGGAGGTGCAAGAGCCATGAAGCCACTGTGCCGACACATCCTGCTGACTTTAAAAGATTCATTTCAGAGCACGTATGAAGGCATCTAATCAGCCTGGTTTGGAAGAATTATTTTCTATATGAAACCCAACCTTCAGTGATGATGTCCTTTCGGAAATGAGAACAGAATCAATCCTAATAATAGACTGCAGTATTTAGGCCAAGAGTAGAAATGTTCAAAATGACCCATAAAACCATGAAACACTGTTTGTGAAATGGCATTTGTACTGTTGTAGCAAAATAAACCAACTAGCAACATGAGCTTTTACTGAAAGGATGGTTTTCTCTGGAGAGCAGTTGACGGCTCGTCACACAATTATAAATAGGGCAAATAGGTGACGGAACAGCAGCTGTGTAGTTTGATTTGGTAAGGCCCTTGAGTGTAGTAAAACCACAAGCACACTGAAAACAAATGAACTGGTATGCCCAGGAGGGTTTTATTTACATTGTAGAGATAGAGAGTTGGAAAGCAGCGTGACGCTCTTTTGTGCTGTGTATTTTGATTCTTGAGTGGCAAATGGACAACAGTCCAGTGTCTTCTCTTACTTCCCGGTGGGTGTCTTACCTAATTATTTTCTGTGCTCGCTGCTGTTTGGAGAAGATTTGATTCAAGTAAGTTGATAAGATAAAAAGAGAGGAGACATCTTAAATTGAACAGCTCCTTCCATGACTGTTAAATAATCATTCACCTTATAGCAAACTACCAGAAATCCTTTTTAAAAATATAGTCACATTGAGTGCCTCCTCTTTTAATTATTTTTTTTGTGTGTTGGTGTGTGTGTGTTTTTTTGTGTGTGTGTGTGTGTGTAAAAACAATGAAAATCATCTGATGATAGCGCTCTCGGGATAAGGCAAATACACCCTTCGACAAACATCATATAACTTTTTTGGTCCATTCTGCTTTACAACATTGCTTCGGTTCATTGAGGTTTCTGGGCATCCACTTATGCACAGCTCTCTTATGGTCCTGACACAGCATTTCAGATGTGGTCTGGACTTTGACTAGGCCATTCCAAAACCTTTATTCTTGAATTTTTCAGCCATTCTGATGTAATTTTACTTACTGTTGCACAATCCAATTTCAACCAAGCTTTAGCTGTTGGACAGATAGCTGCACAATTGCCTCTAGAATACTCTGGTATACAGAGAAGTTTGTGGTCGACTCAATGACTCCAAGGTGCCCAGGTCCTGTGTCTGCATAAACAAGCAAAAACCAAATCATCCTCCCTTCACCACCATGCTTGACAGGAGTTATGAAGTGTTTCTGCTGAAATGCTGTTTGGATTCCACTAACCAAAAGGCACTAAGGCATTAAGGCAAAACAATTCCACTTTGGTCAGATTTATCCATAGGACATTGTTCCAGAAGCCTTGTGGTTTGATCAGATTGAATTTTGCAAACCTCGTTTTGCTTCCATGTTCTTTTGGATAGAAGAGATTTCTCCTGGAAACCCTTCAAAATAAATCCTACTTGTTCAGTCTTCCTCTAATTGTGCAATCATGGACTTTAACATTTAACATGTTCAGTGAGTCCTCCATAGTCTGAACTTGGAGTGGGACATCCACTCCTGGAAAGATTGGCAACTGACTTGAGTGCTTTTGACTTGTTAATAATCTTTCTCACAGTAGAACACTGAATTCCAAATAGTTTGGGAACAGTTTTATAACCCCTTCCAGATTAATGGCATTGTTTTAACACACACCTGAATGCTCCAAACCAGTGAGCTGCCAAATCCCCTGTTTTTATTAGTGTCTGCACACCTGCTGATGATCAATTAATCTTAAATTCTGTGGAAGAAATAAGGGGGTGCACACATTTAAAAATAGTGGGCAATATTATTATAAAGGTGGTGTGGGAACACTTGGAAAAGTTAATATACAAAATTGCACATTAATATGTATACTTAATGCATGATGCCCAATGTGCATGTTATAATATATAAAATTCAGATAATATTCTTATTTCAGTGCAGATATTAAGTATTTTCTGCATATTTTCTGTATTCTTTTTATAACATTAAATTAGTTTGTTGTCTTTCAATAGTTTATTATTTCATTCAATGAGTCCACTGTGCATTATATATCATATTTTACATTTATGTTTTTCACATGAGTGAAATATTTATTTGTCATTTGCTGTATCTTATTAATTTTAATTCCAATTGTTTCAAATAGGTTATTTGGGGTTGTATCATAAGTAGAGTAGGATAAGACACTTGTACAGAAATTTCTTACTGGGTGATATGTGAATGATAAAATGCATTAGTTATACATTTTTAGTGTGCATAATAAAAGTTTGTGTCCTTGGCCATTTGGTTTTAAGCAGCCAATTGATAAATGGCTGAATTGCTACTCTGTCTCTTTATAACTGTCAAATCGGGTTCGATAATGAATGAAAAAATGTTGCCCTTGGTTTTCCTCTTCTCTCTGATTAAGCCATTTATTTGTTTCCACCATCATTTAAGTAGTTGTCTCCTAGGAAGGTGATTTTGGTGCTCTCATACAGTCTTCTCTGTTTCATGTCCTTCACACAAGCAAAATCCCCTGTTCGTTAATCAGACTATTTTGCTAATGAAAGTATCCAGCAGAACTAATCAAAACGTGCGTAATTAATTAACCCGTAGCAATCTGTAACCTTTAACAAATGCCTGTGACATCTCTTTTCATGCTCAAGCTAAGCGCACATTTACTCACTAATAATACTCAATTGGCCATACTTCAAATGTACTTAAAAAAATCTACTGTAGAAGAGAAAATCTACTTTCAGTGCAACTGTGTATATATTGTATGTACACATAGGCATCTACACACACAGTGTACGATCATGTTCAAAAGTTTTATTTATCTTCTGATTGTAGCTGGTCTCAGTTTTGGGGAAATAGACTCAGACAAACAACAACATATAACTATGCCATTATTTATTTAATAAAAATGACATGAAAAACATGTGGGCAATACTAAGTAACCCCAATGATTCAATACTTTGTAGATCCAACTTTAGCAGCAATAACTTTAAGGCATCGTTTCCGGTACAACATTTACAACATTGCTTCAGTTCATTCAGGGTTTTTGGGCATTCGCTTCTGCACAGCTCTCCTAAGGTCCTGCCACAGCATTTCAGTTGGGTTGAGGTCTGGATTTGACTAGGATTTGAACACTTTTCGGGTTCATACTGCATTTCAGCAGGAAAGGGATGAAAGGGATACCTTTTCAGCAACAATTATGAATCCTCTTACTGTATATTCTGATTTAGCAATAAGGGAGTACTTTGAATTGTCCCTGTCTTTTCTCACTCACTCTCTCTCACTCATCGTCTATACCACTTAATCCTGTATTCAGGGTCACGGGGGGGCCTGGAGCCTATCCCAGGAGACTTACGGCACATGGCAGGGTACACCCTGGTCAGGGTGCCAATCCATCGCAGGGCACAGACACACACACACTCACTACAGGCAATTTGGGAACGCCAATTAGCCTAACCTACAGGTCTTTGGACTGTGGGAGGAAACCGGAGAACCCGGAGGACACCCACCAAGCACGGGGAGAACATGCAAACTCCATGCACGCAGAGATGGGAATCGAGCCTGGCTGGGGATCGAACCCGGAGCTATCTCTTTTCTATTTGGCTTAATTTTATTAAATAAATAATGGCACAGTGAAAAAGTTAAATGCATTATTTGTCTGACATTGTATTTAAATTTTTTTATACACACACACACACACACACACACACACACACACACACACACAAACAGAATTAAAAGATGGTGTAGCACCTTTTGACCATGACTGTATATACATTCTGTACAAATATATGAAGCGGGTATAAGCCAAAACAGGATTTGTGATTAAATTTCTGATGAATGAATAAAAGCAAATAACATTTACAGAAGACTTCACGACCAGTACGGTGATTAAACTCTTATCCGCAGTAAAACATAAAAAAAAAAAAAAGACTAAACTACTGTGAATGACGATCTCGGCCATGGTGGGTCGGAGCTCAGTGAAGTCGTTCCTGTGAACAGTCAGAAAGTGGAACGACTGATCCTTGAACAGATAACTTGTCACCAAATTGTGGAAGAGACGCATCTGTCTGTGGGAACTTTATGAACGATCATTCACCAACACCACTTGCCACATCCCCTGTACAGTCTTGACCTCACTCTCAGCCATTTCCACATGTTTGTTCCATGAAAGGAGTAATTTAGCATTTCAAATTTGACTCAGGCAGTTCCAACAAAGCATACTGAGAAAACTTTCTATCTTGATGGTATCACACACGAGTAAAAAAAAAAGAAGAAGAAGAAAAAAAAAGATCCGCATTCCAGTTATATTAAAACTTCTGTTGGCTGCTTATCAGCGCTTTCTGTTCAAGTCTCCTGTCTCCCCAGTCACTGCTGTGCAGGTGTTACTGTGTTACATCAGTTCATACATACAGTGTGAGAAAAAACGAATGCCTCACATGTGTGATTTGCACAAAAGAAAAGCAGCGTGCAGTGATTTGGGGGTTTTTGTGGTCCGAGGGTGTATCTGTTGACAAAATGACTCATAGAAGAACATGAACAGAAGCTTCTAGAAATATGCAAAAAAAAAAAAAAAAAACTGACAAAAGTTTCTTAAAGACAATCATTACTGGTGACATGGATTCATCACTACAAGCCTGAGAGGAAGCAATAGAGTATGAAACGGAAACATCCTCGACCAACCAAACAAGATGGCGGTGCAGCGGTGCAGTGCTCCTCAAGTTGATGCTTTGTTTGGCATATGTGCCTCTTATTTTTATTTTTTTTCTCGTCCTGTGCACATCCTGTTGGGCGAACACTAACTACAGACGGCACAATCTCCTCAAGATAAGAATCTGGTGCGAATGGAGTATTACAGCTGGGTTTCTCCACTCACACAAGATCCTAGTGGACATAGCAAGAAGCTCCAGCTCTCCGTGAATCACCATCCCTACGGTGAGGAGGCAAAGGCAGTCGCACCAACAGCCTCTCGCTTCCCAGCGTCTTTATGAGTCTAACACCAGGTCACTCACCAACAAGGCGGATGAACTTATGATCTGAACAGATGAGCAGATCTGGAGTATGTGACTGTTAAATGCAGGCCCATTTACCTTTGGAGAGAGTGTCCTGTGGTTGTGATAACTGCTGTTTACAGGTGAAACTCGAAAAATTTGAATATCGTGCATATTTAAGTAATGCAACTTAAAAGGTGAAACTAATATATGAGATAGAGTCATTACATGCAAAGCAAGATAGTTCAAGCCATGATTTGTCATAATTGAGATGATTATGGCATACAGCTCATGAAAACCCCAAATCCACAATCTCAGAAAATTATAATATTACATGCAATCAATAAAACAAGAATTGTACATAGAACAATATCGGACCACTGAAAAGTATAAGTATGCATATGTACTCAGTACTTGGTTTGGGCCCCTTTTGCAGCAATTACTGCCTCAATGCGGCGTGGCATGGAAGCTATCAGCCAGTGGCACTGCTGAGGTGTTATGGAAGACCAGGATGCTTCAATAGCAGCCTTCAGCTCTTCTGCATTGTTTGGTCTCATGTCTCACATCTTTCTCTTGGCAATGTGACATAGATTCTCTATGGGGTTCAGCTCAGGCGAGTTTGCCGGCCAATCAAGCACAGTAATCCCACAGTCATTGAATCAGGTTTTGGTGCTTTTGGCAGTGTGGGCAGGTGCTAAGTCCTGCTGAAAAATGAAGTCAGCATCCCCATAAAGCTTGTCTGAGGAAGGAAGCATGAAGTGCTCCAGAATCTCCTGGTAGACGGCTGCGTCGACCCTGGACTTAATGAAGCACAGTGGACCAACACCAGCATATGACATGGCTCCCCAAATCAACACAGACTGTGGAAACTTCACACTGGACTTCAAGCATCTTGCAGTGTGTGTGTGCCTCTCCATTCTTCCTCCAGACTCTGAGTCCTTGGTTTCCAAATGAGATGCAAAAGTTGCTCTCTTTAGAAAAGAGGACTTTGGACCACTGAGCAACAGACCAGTTCTTTTTTTTCTTTAGCCCAGGTAAGACATTTCTGACGTTTGAAGCCCATATACAGGATTCGTCTGTGTGTGGTGGCTCTTGATGCACTGACTCCAGCCTCAGTCCGCTCCTTGTGAAAGTCCCCAACACTTTTGAATGGCCTTTTCCTGACAATTCTCTCCAGGCTGCGGTCATCTCTGCTGCTTTTGTACCTTTTTCTTCCACACTTTTCCCTTCCACATAACTTTCTATTAATGTGCTTTGATACAGCACTTTGGGGTCATCCAACTTCTTTTGCAAATACCGTTGGAGGCTTTCCCTCCTTATGGAGGACATCAATGATGGTTTCCTGCACAGCTGTCAGGTCAGCAGTCATTCCCATGATTGTGCTTCCTACTGAACCAGACTTGGAGATCATTTAAAGCCTCAGAAATTCTTTGCAGGTGTTATGGCTACTTAGCTGATTAGAGTGGGACACTTTGAGCCTAGAATATTGAACCTTTTCACAATATTAACATTTTTTGAGATTGTGGATTTGAGGTTTTCATGTCCTTTAAGCCATAATCATCTCAACTATGACAAATCACAGCTTGAACTATCTTGCTTTGCATGTAAGGAGTCTATTTCATATATTAGTTTGACCTTTTAATTTGCATTACTGAAATAAATGAACTTTTGCACAACATTTTAATTTTTCGTGTTTCACCTGCACATTTCACTGAATACGCCAGCTCGGCTATCAGACACTTACATAGTAGCAATAGCAGTCAGTGGAGCATGTATCCTGTGATGCTGTGCACATCCTAGCAGGGTACTTTAATCAGGCAGACCTATAGTCAGTCCTCTCCAAATTTCACCAGCATGTAAAATATGATACTAGAGGGCTACAGGGCCAGACCACTATCACTATCTGGGCCAGTCTGACACGAGAACGGCACTGCAGACGGTCATCACAACTGCCCAGGAGATCGTCACCTGCTCTCTCATCAATTTGGATGATTTACACAGTTCCCACTGCCTCAAATTAGCCAATACGATTACAAAGGACAATTCACACCCTGGACATCAACTGTTTGATCTACTGCCTTCGGGCAGACGGTACAGAAAAAAAATTTTCATACAGCAATAGCCACAATGAATGCTGCTACAAAAGCAAATAATGTGCAATAATTAACCACTGTGGATCGTGCAATAGCTGAATGTATGCTTTGTGTGAGTGTGTGTGAGTATTTTAGTAAAGGTTGATTTGTTTATTTATTTTGCACCCAGGGATGGCACTTTAATTTCATTGTACTTGTTGAAAAAATTATTCTATTCTAACTCAATCCCCGACTGAGGAAAAGTTCAAAAGTCAACCATCAGCTGGAAAATTCATCAATGCTTACATTTTTCTGGGATTCTCAAGGGCCAGTATTGGAACATTATTAGGAAAAAGGTTCAAAAATCGATCGTGCTTATTACAGTATACACAAACATACAACAAACGAAACCTCATTGAGCAAAGATAGACTTTAAATCCATATATTCATATAATCCTAATATCTGCAACATGTACACTGTATGAAGAAATGTACAGTATCTCTCTCTCTCTCCCTCTCTCTCTCTCTCTCTCTCTTTTTCTGGAACAGAAGGTATTACTATAGTATTCTGGGTGTGCCCTAACCTTTTCAAACTTGGTTTCAGGGTGGCTTTTATTGCAGATGGGTCTTCCCTAGCGGCATATTTCTCCTCAAAGTGAAAGGTCAATTCTTTGGAACATCCAGAGTTTTATGCCAACCAGACAAAAACACATAGAAAGAATGATTGATTAATGTTCTTCCTAACAAATAAATGTGCAGTCAAAACAATACATTTTTTGTGAGAACGAGGTTCACCGTGTTATCTGGAGTCTGAGAGTTCATACAGTATCACCCTGATGCTACAGCCGTCCAAGGAATCTCTGACAATCATAGTAGCATTAACCAACCGTGGGCACCTGTCTGCTAATGTATGCTGAGAAGTGTAGATAACAATCTCCTACAAGTGTGTTATGATCTCCCATGATAAAGCATGACCAGCTGTTTGAAAACACTCCCCAGGGAATGAATTGGCAGGTAAGCAAATTAGAGTTTATTTCTATAAATTGTTCAGCACATTAAATCTTTAAAATATAGTGTCAATTTAAAGTTTTCACACATTTCATGTTTCACACTCATCTTAAAATAGATTAAAATGATTTTTTACTCATCATTCTATAGAAAATATGCTACAATGACAAAACCGTCTTGGCTGAATCGTTCAAGCTCATCTACAGTATGTTGGATCACCTTTTTCAGGTCTCTCCAGAGATGCTGTCTTGGGTTCAGGTCCAGGCTCTGACTGGTCTGCCCCAGGACTTTCACAGAGTTGTTCTGAAGCCCCTTCTGTCTTCTCTTGGTGGTATGGTTTGGTTCATTGTCTTGCTAAAATGTAAACCGTCCCCAGCCTGAGATCCTGAGAAATCTGGAGAGAGCTTTCCCTCAGGATATCTTATTTTTCTGCTTCCATTTTTCCCTCTATACTGACTAATCCCAATTGCAGGGGAAAAAAAAAAACATCCTTACGGCATGATGCTGCCACCACCATGTATGGCTGGAGGGATGACTTTAATACAATGATATGTAGTACTTGAGTTCACTCATGACATGGCCAAAAAGCACCTGAAGGATTTTCAGACCATAGGAAACAAAACAATCCCCTGGTCTAAGAATCCTTCAGGCGCTTGTTGGTGAAATCCCAGCAGGCTGTCATGTGCCTTTTAGTGAGGAATGGTTTCTGTCTGGATGCTGTACCATACACATCTGATTGATTAAGTGCAGAAATGATTGTTCTCCTGTAAGTCTCTACTGTCTCCACAACGGAACTCATTTATAGTGACCCTTGGGTTATTGGTTACCTCTCTGACCAGGAGCCCTTGTCTGTGATTACTGTGGTTGTCCGGTCACATAGATCTGTGTAGACTGTAGGTTGTTCATATTCCTTTCCATTTGACAATGATGGGTACTATTGTACTTTTGGGCACTTTCAGTGCTACATAAAGTCTCTCTTCCCCAGATCTGTGTCTGTGTACAGATAATTATCTTGACCTCATGGCTTTATTTTCACTCTAATACACACCTTTTTATGGTGACCTTACTGTATATAGACAGGTGTGAGACTCACTAGAGAACAAGCTGATTTTCTTTCTTAATTAGCTTTACAGTCTGATTGATATTACCTGTTAAAGCGACACTTGTTGATTTTTACTACAAGACTAAAACATATTTTCCTGGGAATTAATGAATGTGTCTATATGCAGCTGGGCTTGTTGGTTAGATTTATCATCTGATCATGTGCTATTTGAATGTGATGGCAAATGACATGTTGAGGTCAGAGTAGCACTTACTAGCCTGTTAGGTCTATATCTCCCAAAACGCAGCAGGTTTAATTGTCTTTGCTCCTGCCTGCCCTTTATGAGTTAATGAGATAAAGCCTGCGCTTTGCTTTAGCCGGAGGTTGCCAGCAACAGGCGAGGCCATAGTGCCACAGCAGTCAGTCAAGCTTGCAGAAGCCCCAGCTGGATTCATCGTTTGGTGCATGCCAATGCTTGCTTTGCATCTGTATTTATGACTTACTCGGTTGACCAGCATGCAGATTTATACAAAGGTTTGAATAGCTTGACCTGTTAATATCACAATATCCAATTTTCAGTGATTTTTCTTCTTCAACTTAAAGTAATTATAAAGCCATTGGATTATACAAAGATCATGTAATGACATCATGTACGTAGTTCTTCCTGTTCACCCTATTTTAGGTACCTTTTTTAAAAATTATTTTACCAAATTTTCTACCCATTAGTCTTGGCCTCAGTTTGGCTCTCCATTACATGACAGCTAACAACCAGAGAGGGCAAAGGCTATCACAGCCGACTGCATCTTTTCAAACTGCTGCTCATGCCACATCAGCGGGAGGCATAATACACTATTACTGATTACACACAGACACCCCATGATTGACTATGATTGATAACGGAGGGTGAGACTGTGCCCTCCCTCCATGATAACACATCAAATTTAGGGTTTTGCTTTTTCATCAGATGATTCATTAAAATTCCAGCTCACTATTTCCAGAAAATATTAAATGTTCTTTTGGAACTCACCTTATTATTATTATTATTATTTATTTATTTTTTTTTTTTGAATTTTTCTTCTTCTTTTTTTAAGAACATTGTTCTGTTTTAGTTTTTCTTCCATGAAGTGTATATCCGTTAAATAAATGATTTACTCTACAGCACATCCAGTACATAGATATAGAGCACTTACAAAATGCACTGTTCCCTTTACTGTAAAGTACCTGCTTTTCATGGACAGGCCATGAGTAGCTGTTTTATCTCCTCTCTTAATTGATTTTGTTCAGGCTGGTCCAAACTATGTAACTGGGAAATGTGATATCTATTATCTAGACTAGTCACACCACCACCATATTGTCAAGACAATTTAAAACAGTATTTGTGGGAAATATGAGTATAAAACACAACATGGGTCTAATATCTGGTCTTTGTTTTTTTACTTCAATTTTTTTAGAATGTCCAGATTACTACACTGCCTTGTTAACTACAGCCCTAAAACAAACATTTAGATTAAACAAAAGCAAGCTGGCTCAATACCCTTGCAACGGATAATGGTAAGAAAATGAGTGACCAGTATGGAGAATGCGGGATACAACTGAATGAGCCCTAACATGGAAACCATAACAGTGTACCTAACATAGTTAATGGTCAATTAATAAACTAAATTTCAACTAAATATTATAGATAACAAAGAGAAAAAAACCTGCCACAGTGTGTTTAAACTGCAGGTGCACCTCATTAGATGACGTCACCTGACTGAGGTTATATAAGCTAAAGTTTGGCGTGTTTGATACACGGTATGCCACAGGGAAGAATGAATGACATATTTTGTATTCAGTTGACTTGGCATTGGAACAAATCATTGTTAAGTTCCCCTTCAAAAGCTACTCGATGCTGCGTAAGAACGCTATGGGAACATCTATTTGTTCAACTGGTTGTGAAGCATGTTATAAATAGGACTGAACCAGAAACATCCGTTCCCTTTCAAAAGCTACACTCAATGCTGCGTGAAAACGCTATGGGAACATCTCTTTGTTGCCCGGTTGTGAAGCCTGTGCATGTCAAACCCGCTGAATACCTTCGGCTTATAACCTGTGCCAGGCATGATGTCACCGACTAAGGTGCACCTGCAGGTTATAAATAGGAGTGAACCGGAAACATCCTCAGATCTTTTTGTCTTC
Organism: Clarias macrocephalus; assembly: GCA_011419295.1. NCBI lineage: Eukaryota > Metazoa > Chordata > Actinopteri > Siluriformes > Clariidae > Clarias > Clarias macrocephalus. The sequence goes on from JAAGKR010005845.1 coordinate 47,157, forward strand.
AGGACCGTTCTGTGTTTGCGTGTGCATGTACAAGCCGTAAGGAAAGCAAAATAAAAAATAACAGCATTAACTCACCGATATGGCGGAGTTGGTTAAGAGATGCGTGCCTCCGTGCGATAGATCTCTTTCGGAGGGCGATCTTCACGAGTTTTGTCTCGAGTGCTTGGGGGAAGAACACGCTCGCCTCGGGCTTCAGGGAGAATGTGAGTACTGTGATCTTCTCCCTATTAAGGTGCTTCGCGCGCGGCTCGCTTTCTTCAAAGAGAAACCGCGAGCCGCAGCGCATTCCTGGGGCTCGCGTGCTGATCTGGCAGACGCGCACGAGATGGAATTTCCGATTTCTCTCTCGCTCTCTCCGGATCAGGAAGTTTTAGCTTCCGCTTCGCAAGCGCGCTCCGGCGCTTCTTGTGAAGGAGCGGAAGAATCTTCCTCTCTCGCTTCCATGGAAGTAGCCTCCTCACAGCGCTCCTCCAGTGCTCACAGAGCTTATGAGGAATTATTAGAGGTTGTAAC
>JAAGKR010005846.1:0-47669 GCA_011419295.1 Clarias macrocephalus
TGTCTGTCCCCTGATGGTTCACGGTTTTCAACGCCACCTCTAAACCCTGCGCCAAAACCACTTTTAACACCGTTTTCGTGTAACCAGCGCCAAGAAAGTCCACAACTGTCACTCCGCTCAGGTCGCTGCAGCCAATCTCCGGCCCCAGAGTGCTGATCCGTACCGGGTCCGAGCTGGGAGAAGTCGACTGTACTGCTAGTGATCCGTGCACGTGACTGAAGGTGTACAACGGAGCGATCTCGCGCTGTCTCGCTCTTATAAGCTGAAGCAGCGTTAAATCCGAGTTGAGAGCAGGATCCCCCAAATTCCCCCTGAGACCAAAGTGCCATTTCCTCATTACAGCTGTCAAGCAAACGATCATCAGAGCAAGACATAGAAGAGCAAGAGATTGTTTTTTCACGGAAGACATGACCAGTGGCTAATTATTCGCAGTATAGTAGTAGGACCATGCTTCTCCGCCTGGTAGCCGTGTGTTTACTCGGGGCTGATCATGCAGCCCCTCATTGTAGCAGGAGATTCGGGTGACGCCCACTGGGCGTGACTGTCTTCATTCGCCCCGCCCACGATACCCCAAGATATCTGCCTACACAAATACTGCGCACGTGCCCAAAATGATTCCGTTGTTAATTATTATTTTTTAAATTTTTATACGTGCATAAAGCATGATTCATAAGATTCTTTCAATATGGGTTTTGTTTGTGTGTTTGTTTCAACTTAAGCTTGCATATGTAAAGTTTTATTCAATAGAGATCAAATATTGCAAAGTAATTGAATTGTCCATGACTTTAAAAAAGCCTAACACAGGAAGTCTTAAAATATTATTATTAGTAGTAGTAGTAATAGTAGTAGTAGTAGTAGTAGTAGTAGTACTGGTAGTAGTAGTAGTAGTAGTAGTAGTAATAATAATAATAATAATACTAATAATATTGTAATAATGAAGACAAATTGGTAAGAAAATATAATTGAAAATATAATTGCTAGATAGATAGATAGATAGATAGATAGATAGATAGATGTGGGATCCCATGGTCATTTCTAAATTTAATTTTTTTATTTCAGTTCTACCTTGTAATGCATTGCTAAACCTCAGTATTGTTTCTCACATACAAAGAAATTTGCAAGTGATTCCAATAGTATATATTATTTACAGTTTGTGCATGTTACAAAAAAAGGAGGAAACATTAGTTTCTGTTTTAAGCATTAACTAACATGTTTTTTTTTCTTAATGTAGATATACCTGTTCATCAAGTAATGGCACTTCAAGGTGGCACCTGCCATACAGAAACAATGCCTGTTACACAGTAGAGGAAGCTACAAAACTACTGTGGCAGTTTTCATTAAAAATACTATTCATTCATTCATTCATTCATTCCACCATCTTTAATAACTGTAGGGGATCTGGGAACTTTTCTCATGAGGCAGCAAAACACTGTGAACGGGACACTATTCTATCATATGGCACCATGTCCACACACATTCACATGTTCTTTCACATCTAGGGACAATTTATGGCAGTTAATCCACTTACTGGCATTGCTTCAGGGTGTAGAGGGAAATCAGAGAACCTGGAGGAAACAAAAGTAGACACAAGGACAACAGGTGAAAGGCAACATAAAAAAAAGCAATCTGAACACAGGATTAAGGACTCTGGATGTCTCCTGGTGTAATTGTTCAACATTTAAAAGAATAAAACTATATTTTAAATGGCTGTACTAACATGAATTTGGTCTTAGGAAGTATGTGAATAAAGTTACAGTGGATGGATTCAGCAGAATGAGATCGTAAAAGTAACAGAGAAAAGAGATAATTATTTATTTTTATAGTACTGCATATGATTTTATCTTCCATCTTTGGTTTAACAAATATTGTTTTCATAGACTGAGTAAAAAAAGTTTTTACATACATAAAATAAAAATCCCAATGCTACCATGTTGCATCATTTTTTTGTTAAGAAACTAACAAAACTTACATTATTCTGTAAGAAGCATTCAAAACTTGTGTTTGTGTGATTAGTGATTAGAAGGTGAAGGGTTAACACACTAACTATCTAATGAGCTGTAGTCCTGCTAATCAATCCTGATACATTTCTACTGCTGTTATTTTCATTGGACCTTTGGTAGCATACTCTTAGTGACTCAAAACGTTTTATAAAAAACGTACATAAATGCACCGCAAAGGGTGCACCCCATAATTGGACTAATAATATTATTTTTTAAAAATCCCCTTTCCAACTGATGGCACTTCGTTAGTAACCTAGAAACCCAGCGTAAGTATCTGTTTAATGACAGACGCAATTTTGGTACGTCGCTTTGGATAAGAGCATCTGCCAAATACCTAAATGTAAATGTAAATATAATTGGACCGTGGACACTGTATTATCAGAATCTGTCTCAGATTATCTAAATTAGGATAGACAAATATATTACACTCCATTATACTATGATTACACATCTAACATGTCTCAAATGAGAGTTCTAGGCAACAGTACATTATCACTACAACAGGGCATTAAGCAGAAACATGACACCATTAGAGAAATTTTTATTGGGACAGTAATATCACTTGTTAGTGATGAAAGTGATTTACCTTTAGAGCATCTTCTTCCTCGACTTACAGTATGAGGAGGTGACATATTTGATGATTGATTAATATCCATAGCTTAAACCATCTGTTCCACAGTTAACATCAGGCTTCCTCAGTCATCATCAACTGATGGGAATCTGGATCAGTTAACATTACAGAGACGATGTTGTTTGTCTTCATCTGGTGTTGTGAACAGAAAACAGAATTAATTAGTTCATTTTGGAATTTAAGCTAGAAGAGTATCCTTTATTTTCTGCTCTTCCATTGCCCATGCATGTAGTTGTGAGTAAGGAAAGGCGTTTTGCTATTTGCTGGGATCGTTTTTTTTTTTTTTTTTTTTATACCTATAGTCAGCATTTCAAAGAGACAGGCTACTGAAACCCAGAAAAAATTTTTTTGTTACCCACCTTTTAATCAAATAGGTGTAAAAGTGTTACCTAGATTTTGTGCTGCAGACTCAGCCAATAGATTGTCTTACCTGGATAGTCTCACCCTAAGACTCCTAAACCAGTACATGCCTAAGAATCGGTTTCCTGCTCTCTCAAGGACACTGTAGCCATAGATCTTTAAAAACAGGTGCTAAAAACATAAATCATGTTCAGCCCAGAACATTCTTTCCACACATTGAATAACATTTGCTCTTTTTCTACACAACTGCATAATGATCAAAAACCCATTGTATGGCGTCCCCCAGACGAGAATGAGTTCCTTTTTGAGTCTGGTTCTTCTCAAAGTGAGATCTCTTCCTCATTTCATTTCAGGCAGTTTTTTTCTTGCCATGGTGACTTCTGCATTGCTTGAATGTACATCCAAACCCACACTGTAACCGCGTCTGTTGTTAAAGGGTCAATACAAATACAATAAAACATAATCAAATTGCAGCAACTGGCTCTTTAATACCACTGGAGTCTGATGCTGCCTCTGCTTGCCTTACCATCCTTTACAAGCATTAAAGTAATTGGAAATATTGAAGCACACTTTATACTTAATGAACATGGGCATATTGATCTATCTGGAAAATGTTCAAATGCAACACAACAAACAATAAAAAAAACAACAACAGCAATAACAACAATAGCAACAACAAAACCCACAGCACATCCAACCAAGGTAATGTACACTTGTATGTTGGGCTTACATTTAAGTAAGAAAGTCCTGACCTGTACCTGATAGAACACGTTTTGGATGAATTGGAGCGGAGACTGCGAGCCAGACCTTCTCTTCCAACATCATTGTCTGACCTCACAAATGTGCTCCTGAAGGAAACTTTTGAAAAATTCCCATAAACACACTCCTAAACCTTGTGAAAAGCCTTCCCAGAAGAGTTAAAGCTGTTATACTGTACAGTAGCTACAAAGGGTGGGCCGACGTCATATTAAATCATATTGATTCAAAATTTAATGCTACTCAAGTTCCTATGCACGTGAAGGCAGGCGAGCAAATTCTTTTGGAAATATAATGTAGAGTATGGATAATAATGCACATCACATATTGTAGGTATCTTCACCAAATATTTCCTGAAACATGAGAGCCAGTGGGATCACGAGTCTGCATAGTGCTTGCATTTAAAGTCTGTTTAACATCCAGTGCAATTAATGCATTTCCACATGGTGCAGCGTTTGGCTACAATGCACTGAGCGTCTTGTAGAATCCATTCTGAAGAACCAGGGTAGCGCAACACATTATTAAACAGCGCAATTATGCAATATATCTGAAACGTTTTTGTAATATGTATTTCATTTCATGTATATAAGTACTACTATCATCTGAAATGGCAACACTAATGTGCACTTTGGGAATGTAATGCAAATCTGACAATATGATTGTTTGTATTTTAATTTATATTAGATTTTTTTTTATTATATTCATTTAATGTATTATTATTTATTTTATTATTTTATTATAATGTCTTGATTATGACTAAGTGTACATGCCAAATGCCGCCACTGAGGCTTTCTTGACAAACCCCTCCCTTAGACATGCTTTAGACAGTTGGTACTCAAAAGAAGCATGTATAAATGTGTATGACATGAACCATAGAAGAGTGTTACTGTCAGGTGCCACTGTATTTATGAATTTACCATTAAAATTCTTAATAACAATAATTTCCTGCAACCCTTTTACACACATTACATTCTTTCCTCTAGGAGTATTTAACTGAGCCAGTACTTCAGACATTAAACTCTGGTCTTATTTCTAATTGAGATGCACCAGGGCTTTAAATAAACCCTTTTGTTACATGCTGGAAGAAAGATGTCAGTGGAAATTACCATGGGTAGCAGTTCAGGAACACCCTTGATTCTGAGCAGACAGAGCTAAACGGATCTCAACAGCATGTTGCAGCAGGGCTGAAAATGTGTTACATAATACAATAGGACCCTGGTTAATTTGCCGTCTGGCAGCTGATGGCTTAAGTAGCGTAGTGTAGAATTGGGATGAAGTAGAGTGAGGTAATTCACTGTTCAGGTAACAATGATGTCATTAAAAAAGCAGACTATTAATCAATTCCATAAAACTTTGTTTATTACATTTTTGCCATATCATTTGTAAAAATTCATTTATTGCTTCATGGTCATTGCTCACTTGAGCCCATTAGAATAAATATATTACATAATGATGTACTGCACACTCACTGAGCACTTTATTACCAGTACCTGCTCATTCGCGCAATTATCCAATCGACTAATCATGTTTCTCAGTGGATAATGTCAAGGAGGTACAGGTTAATAGCATAAGTTAATGTTCATATCAAACATCAAACGGTGTCTTTCATTATGGCATGGTCATTGGTGCCAGATGGGCTAGTTTGAGTATAAAATATATACTATTTACAGGAAACTGTTCAAATAATTACTCTTTACTACCGTGGTGAGCAGAAACCTTCCTGTTGAACCTTCAGTCAGATCGCTGACAACAGCAGGTTACTTTCCATCCAGCTGAGAACAGGAATCTGAGGTGGGGGTCAATACAGGCTCACTGACACTGAACAGTTAAACATTGAAAGAACATTGTCTGGTCTGATGAATATTAACTTCGGCACGGTTTAGAATTGGGCATGAGCAGCATATATCCCTAAATCCAACCTCTGTTATGGCAACATCTCAGAGTGGTGACTGTATTGTAATACACTGGGAAGTGCATTTTGGCACATATTGGGCATCTAGAAACTATTCAAGCGTAATTTAAATGCCACAGCCACTTTGAGAATTATACTTGACCACATGCCTCACTTTCTGGTCACAGTTTAATTTTAGCATTACAAGGCAACAGGTCACAAAGCACAAGCTGTTTTTAACTGTTTCCATGAACAGCATAATAAGTTCAGTGCTCTGCAGTAGTCTCTCCGATTGTCGAATCTGAATCTAATAGAGCTCCCTTGAACATGAGATTTTGCAGCATGAATGTGTAGCTGGCAAATTGACAGCAATTATTCAATAATGCCAACATGGACAAAAATTCGTAAAGGAATGTCTTTTCGAAAACCTTGTGGAATCCATGCTGTGAAGAACTGAGATGAGTCTAAAGACAAAAGGAGTCCTATCCAGTATTACTATTGTTTTCCTTATAAAGTGGTCCATGAGTGTATATTGTATGGAGAGAACTGCTAGCTTAGTTATGGTTTTGAGTAACACTCTAAAAACACTATTGACCCATCTTTGACTTTTCAGCAATTTGTAGTGTTAGCATATGGAAAAGAAATGGAGTTAAATGAGTAACTAGGTATCTGAACTGGAATTATATTAATCCACACAAAATACTGCATAATATTGAATTGAGTGGAAACAATGTGGTTTGAATTTTTTTCCCCAAATCAAATATTAAAAGTTGTGATTGTATAATTATTTACCCCCTATTTTGAATCCCTTACATTATGTCTGGTAAAAACAGTGCCACCAAAAATCAAATAAGTAGATCAATGCAATCAAATGTCACAAAACTGTCACAAACAGCATATGGCACATTCGTGACTCTGCCTAGAGAAGGCCATCCAGAAAAAGTCTGTGGGAAGGCATTAGTCAGCGAACCAATAGGTCAAGGTTAAATCTGTAGGAGAGGCAGAGATGGACAGCGCACATGGAAGAAGTTCACAGGAGAAGCTGGATAATAGCCTGGGAACTCTGAAAAGATGAATATCAGTTTGCAAGAAAGGCATTTTGGAGCCTCAGCAAAGATGTAGAGGAAGTTTCTGATCTGATGTAAAGAGATCTGCAAAGATGTGAGAAATGAAAAAAAATTGTCTATATTTGATGAATCCACACATTTGAAGCATCCTAGGGGATCATCGTGTTGTGTAGATGCTTTTATCTATAGGGATCGGAATATTTGTCAATAGTTATGGAATGATGGATGGACACAAATACAAGGCAATTATAAGAAGAAAACCTGTTCCAGTCTCCAATTTACTCAAGTATGGGTTTGAGGTTTAACTTTCAACAGGACAGTGAACCCTACAAATGATGAATGATGTCTAGGATACACTGGAGTGGTTCAAAATCATAAAGTCAACAAAAAAAAAAAAGAAAAAAGAAAAAAAAATGAAGAACAAATGAATGTTAATTAACATTTCCTATGAAATCTGACAGAGCTCGAAGAGTTAAGAGGAATAAAACAATGTGGATCTGATAGAATTGCAAACAAAAAAGTGTTGTAGAGAGGAATGAATTTCAAGGGTGGATGAGAAAATATATGTAAAAAAAAAAAAAAATGTGAATGTGCTTCGGTCCCAAGCACCTTTCTTTCCACCTAACAATGACCTTAACTGTGTTGCCAGCACAGATCTGTGACAGCTGGGTTTAAGGGGGTGTAACATAACCTGCATGTCTTTGGACTGTAGGAGGAAACTAATGTACCTGGAGGAAACCCATGGAAATTCATGGCAGATTCATTCCAATGTGCATGTTGGATGGTCTAAAGTGGCAGTGAGAACAATAAGAACAACTGTCTGCGCATCTGCATAAAAGCTATTTCACTTCCCCAGGAAATTTACAATTCATGATACTTAGTTACATTTGATCAGCCTGCATTTATTTCAGAAATATCCAGAAACAAATTAGTAACTTCAGATTAAGATCTCATTTTAGCAAGATGCCAGAAGGCATCGTGATGTGTTTAATAATAACATTAAAATAAAGACAGTTTTTTTTCTAATGTGCTTAAATTACCCATTTGATGCAGTATATGGAAAATCCTACACTACTATTTATTACCGTTAGCACCATCCTGGGCTGAACAGCGACCGCCTAGCTCCACCAATAGGAAACCGGCGCGAGCTCAGGCTCCATCTCCACGCGCTGTTCGTTCCCTACATGAGTGCACTACGCGGAGTGCGGAAATAACGGCGTCTGCGCCATACTTAGTGCACTTCACATGTTGTAGGAAGTCATTAGGAATTCGGCCACGGACCAGCCTGCAGCTACACAGTTTATCCTCAACACGGAGACCACGAACATCATTTATAAACAGCAATAGGTCGCGCAGTGTAAAATAAATCACACATCCGGGCTGGATCTTGTCTAGGAAACGACTGAAATGCTTAAACATCGAGTTTTAAAGTGATCTGTTAATATGGATGCCGTGTCTCTCTGTGATGAGCGCTGTGTGATGAGTGAATTAAATCAGACCAAGGCAGAGGGACCTGCTCCAAGGTAGGCGACGGGTTCCTGCGTTTATATTAGGTTGTTTATTGAGCTTCTACAGGTAAATACTTCAAGCTGCGGTAAAAAAAAAAAAAAAAAAAAAAAATTTTTTTTTTCAGTTGACTACTCTTGAAATATTCATTTAAATGGAGCTGGACTTATATCAATAATGTAAATGTTTATTTCAGGACAGTTTTACTATGCATGCTGTAACAGTGCACCGTCCATGGGATGTATCCATCAAATGTTTAATGCAATTTTAAAGTCATTAATTAGCACAGTCAAAAATGATTTTGGCCCTAAGTAGGCTTTACATATTGATATTACATCTATTGTAAGTCTTGTAAATGTTAATGGATTTAACCTAAACATAGCAATTTTTAACCAATATTTGTTTTTATTCAACAAACATATTTTACTTGACTGGAAATTCTTCCCTTAATTGAAATATGGTGACATGAATAAAAATGAAAAATAAAAATTAGAAGAAGAAATTTTATAACTAGCTGAACTTTATTCCCACAAAAAAAAATGTTTCAATTAGAGCTGCACGATTAGATTAAAAACAAACAAATAAAAAAAAAAAGATCTCTTTTGAGACATATTACAATTGCGATTTGAACTGCAATATTTAACTATTAAATTTACAGTTTTGTCTTCAAACTTATTCATCCAGCCTAATGATATTTTTTTATCACCTCAAAATTCTTATTAGTTTTATTTAGTTATTTATTTTTAGTCAAATACCTAAATTACTGACAAACTCTACATAAATTCCCATCTGTGTGTATATTACTTGTAATAATCTGTAGTTCTTTGTGATCAAATAACTGCACTGTACTATACAGCAGTCCATACTGCTGTTTCGGTTTTTATGTGACTAATTGTACAGCAGATTTAGAGAAAAATAGGCTCCATAGGCTGTAGTACAGTTTAGACCATTAAAACAGCACTACATTTATAGTATTTCCCGGACACACTTAGCCATAGCAATCGAAACTTTTGTTCAAGGGCTCAACAGTGGCAGCTTGGTAGGGATTGAGGTTTGAACCTGGGATCTTTCAACCCGTAGTCCAATGTCTTAACCACTGAGCTATCCCTGCCCACTAGTGATGATCAAAAGTTACACAAAACACCAGTGACGAAGTGTTAACTCATTACCGTATTTGGACGTGGATGTACAATTTATATAAGTACAATTGTTCATTACACTCACTGCAATGTAATTATTTATACAAAAGATTTACATGACTGTACAATGACTGTTTTTGCACTGTCAAATAATATTTGTTTTAGGTTTGACAAGCTGTCATAATATGAATGCTAAATCTGCAATTTTATTATAATTTAGACAATACAATAGCAATTAAGTATGACTATATGATAGTAATACAATAACAATCAATAAGATTTATTAGTAGGTTTTGATATAAAACTAATTAGAATGTTTTCATGGTAATGTGTTGGTAATGTAGTGAATGGGGTGTTCAGCATTGCATATCAAATATTCTACCACGCAGTGAAACCTCAAGTGAATACATCGTGTGAATTAAAGTGTTCCACTTCGCCGTCACAGCAAATTATATATTCAGATTGTTTTCTTTTCCAATTCCCTTCCCATTCCTCTCCCTGCCTGAATAACATGCAGTTTGAAATCGAAAGTGTGCTCTGACCATTAAAGTGAGTATTTTGCTTAATGCATTAACATATGTATAACAACTGGCTTTTTTCCCCCCATTTTACTAGCGTGAGCAGTTTAGCTTTAGCTGAGTAAACTGCAGCATTACTGTTCCCTTTCATGTGATAGTGATAAATGACATGAAGTGGTTAGAGAAAGGAGAGGTGCTAAGCAGATGGCGAGAGGACGACTCTTCAGCACTGGTGGACAGGCTCCAGCAGTCACTGCAATGATTCATGTCTGAGCATGACTCTCGTAGGAGAAGCCTTGTCTCCGTTTGCAAGCGTGAGGCACCCACTTGGGCGCTTCTGTCTAAACCTTTGATTTGTTCATCTAAGGGCTTCGTGCTACATTCCTATTTGGTCCTGTTTAGGCTTCAAAAGGGGCTGCTCACATCCTGGTCGAATACAAAAATAATAAAAATGGCTCGGGCTGTTTCAATAAAGCAAGCAGGAAGATTGGGATTATTGAAAATAAAGAAATCAGGATTAACTGTCAGTTCATTAGGTATCTGTAAATTTTAAGCATGTTTTTTTGAATGCTGAATGTGAAATATAGTTTTAAGGATCAAGAATCATATTGTGCCAGGAGCTGACATTTTCCACTTATTAGGTTCTACGGTTATAAGTATAATTACTCACTTGCTACTATGAGTTACGTTGTAGCTACTGTACAGTGAACCTAATAAAAAAGGTACATTTGTCTTTATGTAAGATTTAATGTAAAATTGTCTTCTAGTGCAGTTTTGAAGACCAGCTTTCTAGACTGTGGGGTGTTCAAGCCTCTCTTACTCTTTGTCTGTAGCAGCACTGCAGCAGCGTATATTCCACCGAGCCGCTGCTTTAACTGCCACGCAACATCAAGCCTCCTCGCTATTGTCGTCTCCGCCAAAAGCAGAAATCATGCTCATGCTGAGTTAGGCGCATGTGTGGTGGGTGCAGCGCTGTGGGATGCTGCTTTCAGACGTGCAGCCTAATTGTGGCAATACCAGATTAGTAATGTTGGAGAAAAATGTTGTAGCAATTTAATACACCACTAGACACCACTAAAGATTAAACCTATCACCTGGTTTCTCATAGCTAAGTATTCTAATGGCATTGATTCTCTCAGATATGCTATAAGCTATATATGCTATAAGTGATGCTCTGAAGTGTTGTCCATGATGCATAGCCAGGTTGATTTTCTTACAGTGTTGAAAATCATAACAAACTGTCGAAATATGATAATAATAATAATAATAATAATAATAATAATAATAATAATAATAATAAACGATTATATTTATTTTAATAAGCCAGTGAATCAAATAAATAGAAGTTGACTTGAATTGAGTCAAACCAAAAAAAAAAAGTATGGATATACAGTATATTATCTTGAAATCCAGTGTACTATCATTATATACAGTGGAACGTTCAGGACCTCAAATCTCTGTCTCCTATAAATAGTGAAAATATCATTCTACATGGTTAAATAATGTGCCTAGTATTTAAATTGTTACAAGATTATGGTGCACTACGTAGGGACTGTGGACATGTGTAGAAATGAGCTCATGTTGTGTAAAAGTAGTAGTCCTATATTAGTCCTAAACTCCTATTTTGGGTTTGAGGAAAGGTTAGAATAATGAAATTTCAGCTATATCTAGAAATAGTGAAATTTCATCCATGAGATCATCTTGTATGATAGGGCACAGGGTTCATCTTAGACCAATAGTGTCTCATAACAGAGAAAAATAACTCCAGGCTTTTTTCCAATTACATGCATTACTAGAGAAGCTCACAAGCACAGTGGTTTTTCATAGGAGAAAATTAGTGTGTAAAAAAAAAACTGTTTTAGTGCCATGTGTAATGTGGAGGAAATAATCCATGGCTTTGGGTTACTCTTAGACACAGTGATTTGCCAACAATTAATAAACTGTATGTTTTAAGATGTATTAATGAAAACACACTCAGCTTTTTAACCTTTTAGAATGACATTTAACATTGTGGAACAAGATCCTGTTGTCCTGGGTTTTAATGATCACTTATGCTATTGCAGCTGTGAACAGTTGTTCGCTTACCAGCATTGTCATGTTATATAGAAACCAGAAAATGTACTTTAAGGCTCCCTGACCTGAAAATGTTTAAAATAATAAAAAATAATAGTATAAGTTTGCATGCACTTATTAATAGCTTTTAATTTGTGTAGAGTCTCTGTCATGTAACACGCTGTGAATTCCTTGTTACTATAGACACGATGACTGTTTAAAATGAGTGTGTTAATTATAAACCTGTGATGTGAAGAACAGCAGTGCCTTAAAAAGGTGTTTAATCAGCACCGTATGACCAAGAAGATCTGAGAATCCAAGAGCATGCTAGTATTATATACATTTCAGATTCAAATTGTGGCCGGCATCAAGTAGACATTGGAATTCAATGATATTTCGGTTAAGAACTGATTTATGAATTAACTATTAGCTACTTATTAACAAATGTATTTTTAAAACCTGGAATGGTAGTGTTGAACTGTCATGGTCATGGAAGAAATGGGAAAATTATGAATAAAATCACTTAAATCTTTATTCAGGTTGCATTGTAAAAATCAACAGCGACAGTGGAAAATGCAGTTATGTTCACTCCTAACAATATTTCCACGTTTTAGGATTAAATAGCTGTGTTGATGTAAGAAAAAAAAACTTGTTAGTGATGGATGGATGGATGAGTCCAGATTTAAGAGTGAGGAGTAGTGAAGGGGGCGGCATGGTGGTGTAGTGGTTAGTACTGTCGCATTGCACCTCCAGGGTCCGGGTTCGATTCCTGTCTCTGTGTGCATGGAGTTTGCATGTTCTCCCGTGTTTGGCGGGTTTCCTCCGGGTACTCCAATTTCCTCCCAAAGATATGTAGGTTAGGTTAACTGGCACTCCCAAATTGGCCATAATGTGGATTGGCACCCTGTCCAGGGTGCACCTTGTGCCCTAAGTCTTCTGGGACAGGCTCCAGGCCCCCCATGACCCTGCATACAGGATTAAGCGGTATAGATGATGATGAATAGTGATGGGTCGTTCATGAACAATTGAGTCTTTAACGTGACTCAGAAGAAAGCGTAGTCTCAGAGAGGCGTGCATGCGCAAAGCATCGCAAAACCTTCGTAGGTTATGTACAGGAAAGAGAAATGAATAGTCCCCTTTGAGTCTGCATTGTAATATTTTCACTACTGGAACTTTAGCCAAGATTTTTGTGTGTGTATGTAGACGTGTTGGTTAATTCATTTTGATGATCGAGATTCAAAGAACCAAGTCACTAAAATGATTCAAACTTCCCATCACTAGTGAGGAGTGTGTCAGGGTAAAAAGGGAGGCGTATGAAGCAACGCACACTGCCACCTGTACAAGCCTCTGAAGGCAGTATTGTGATGCTTTGGTTGCTCGGGCCTACGACCTGGTCACTTCTTTTTTTTTTTTTTTTTTTTATCCGTCTGGTCACGGAAATGTTCCAGGACTCTAATTGTGAAAAAGTGGTTCTGGGTGGATGAGGAATCAGTTTCACACATGAAATGGCCACCACATTGCAAGGCATAATCAAAACTCAATGCGGTCGAGCGAGATATTAGTGCGGCCGTTTTCTCATTCAGGCAGTATATTTTTTACACAAGTCAGTTTCTTCCCCTGCTTAGGTGAGCTTGTTCTGGTTTCTTCAATTTATTAAGGAATTTGGTATAATAATGCTAGATTTTATAATGTCAGGTTTAGCAGAGCAAGAGCTTTCTTTTGCCCAATAACAAAATTGCTGCAGAGCTGTCAGATCACCTTATACCAGAGTACTGTTCCATGGCCAAAGTACACACTAAAGTGTACACACACGCGCACACAGTTGGTATTGGCAACAAGGAAGGCAGCACAATAAGGTGCCTTGCTGAGGGGAAAAAAAAAAGAAAGGATGTGCAGCCAGATGGATCAGAGGAGAATTTGTAGAGTATGATTAAGACAAACACGTAGACACAGAGAATACAGCAGATTACAGTTAGATGTAGACATATTGAAGTGACGAGTTTAGCAAAGTGCACTGAAGCAAGGCTTGATACTGAAATACTGTAACTGTCAGGAAAATATATCATTATTTCACTGAAATTAGGATAATTTGAAAATACAGAAATTATCCACAGATCAACCATAACCTTAAAACCACTGACTGGGGAAGTGAACAGCAAGGAGTATGAGACACAGTAAGTTCAAGTTTTGAAATGCATGTGTTGGAAGCAGAGAAAAATGTAAACATAGGCATCTAAGTGACTTTGATAAGGACCTAATGGCTAGATGACTGGTTAGTACCTACTAAGGTGGTTCAAGGACAACAATGAACCAGTGACAGGGTCCTGGGAGCCAAAGGCTGTATAGCTGCTGATTGGTCTACATGCCCATGATGACTCCTGTTGATTGCAGAAGGCACCTACAATGGGCATGTGAGTATCAGACCTGGACCACGAAGCAATGGAAGAAGTTGGCCTGGTCTGATGAATAACGTTTCTTTTACATCATGTGGAGGGCCAGCTACATGTGTGTAGCTTAGCTGGGGAAGTGATGGCACCAGGATGCACTATGGGAAGAAAGCCAGGCTGGGGAGGCAGTGTGATACTTTGTGCTATGTTCTACTGAGAAACATGGGGGCCTGGCATTTATGTGGTTGTCAAGGGTGAAGGGTTTGACACCATACTACCTACCTAAATGTTGCTGCCTACAACCTACACTGTAAAAAAAAAAGGTAAATTTAACAGTAAAAAACTGGCAGCTGTGGTTGCCAGAATTTTACCGTAAAAAATACGGTAGCACCGTTATTGCACTGTAAAAACAATTAACCGTAAATTTGGCAGACGTCTACCGTAAAAAATATGGCGACAGTGTTTTTGGTTGTACTCATTATACTTTATAGATTTTAATAGTTGTTGTTTTTTTTTCGAGCCTGGCCAGGAATCAAACCCAGACCCTGGAGGTGCAAGGGTTTGATTCCCAGCCAGGCTAAAAAAAAAAGAACAATTAAAATCTGTAAAATATGCAGTATAATGAGTGTGATCCCGTATTTTTTACAGTAAACTGACAACCACAGCTGCCGTTCTTTTATCGTAAAAATTTACGGTTTGTTTTTTTACAGTGCAAGAACGGTGCTACCGTGTTTTTTTACGTTAAAATTCTGGCAACCACAGCTGCCAGTTTTTTACCGTAAAATTTACTGTTTTATTTTTTACAGTGTACGGCCCAGGGCAACAGTATTCCCTAATGGCAGTGGTCTCTTTAAGCAGGAAAAAGTGACTGTCTACATTGAGCAGGAGCGGTTTGAAGAACATAAAGAGTTCAAGATGTTGCAGTTGACTTGGCCTCCAAATTTCCCCAGATTTCAGTTTGGAAATACCTGTGGAATCTGCTGGACAAAAGTCAGATCCATGGAAGCACTCTGGCAACTCTCAGGACAAGATCTGCTGCTGACGTCTTTGTTCCAGATACCACAGCACACTTTACAATATTATACAAGTGGTTTGAGTAGTATGTCTAATTAGTGTGTGCATATGTGCCGTATATGTATATGCATGTACACACACTATATATGAATATACACATCAGACTAGTTTGTTCGGCGCATCATGTGCGCTCAGTCGGATTGAGATTTGGGGTGTTTAGAGGCTGGGTCGGTGACGTTTGACTCTTTACCTCTTCCCAATAATTTGTGTGTTCATGTGTGGTTGGTGTGGTGCACTGGGTGTTCTGGTGTCTTTCTATTGTGTCCAGCATTGACTTTTTGGGTACATTGGGTTTTCTGGGGGTCGTACCAGACAAGCTAGTCTTTTGTCGCCTTGGGAAATCGAAATTATTATGATTATAGTCACATTTGTACTGTACTATATGATTTTTAGCCCTTTTGTGCTAATTTCATGTTTAAAATAGTCTCCCTAGAAAATATAGAATAGAAAATATAGATAATTTAAATATAATTTTAAGCATTCAATTCCAGTTGAATAAGAATTAGTAACGTCTAGATATGGGTTTAAGGCGGCATATTCATTTGGTTTACTGTAATTTGATAGTGAATACATGATGAAAATTACTATATTCAATAGTTTTACTTGTTAACATGCCATTTGTAAAAAATAACCAATTTTGTAACAAATGTAACATTTATTTAAGGCTTCTATGATGGACCCTTCAACCTGAACCCAATTATGATTTCAGAATAACTGTATTATTCAGGAATCTTGAGAAACCTGAAATGAATGCTGTATTTTAAAGCATAATGTTTCTGACAAGCCGCAAAAGGTCAGCAGGCCTAAAAGTGTTTTGCTGCTGATTTTTGTTGGTACTCAGCGTCTTGTACATCTTGTCCCAAAACAAGCCAGCAATGATGGATTCCAGTTGTCCTGCTACCATTTTTTCCCCCTATTTTGGCAATGTCATGATGACTGCACCGTGATTGTTGGGAAAGAATTCCAAGTGTACAGTAAATGCAGAAAATTAATCTTCAGTGACATAATGTGTTTCATGGTTTTGTATGCTTTAAGAAGTTTGTCAAGCAGCTGAACATAGCTTGGTGCTCAGTAGTTGGCCAAAAAATAATAATTTTTACACTATGCTCTTCCATTAACAGATCTTCGAATCTCTTATCACTGATGATGTATCTAATGGCTTCCCTAATCTAAACATCAGTTATTCAATTGTTCATCGCTTTCACAAAAATTTTTAATCAGTCAGTGCTTTATGAGAATTGGAGACAAACCGATTGAAGGGTTTGTCGACAAGTGGTTCATGTGCCATGTTCTTCTGTCCTGGCCGTTGTCCTGAGTGACCACTTTGTTTTAATGTAATGCAGTCGCAAATTTAACACCAAGTCTTATCAAGTATATCTGAGCCGCATTCCAAGGAGCAGAAACAAAGTGGTCACTCAGCCACTACTTTTTGATCTCTACAGTTAATCACTGGATGTTCAATGACAGTTTAGCCAACAAGTATTTAAGAGTGTCCAGTACATGGTCATTGCATAACAAGGCAGCCTTGAGGCTTAACACTGATACCCAAACTACGAGTATACCAGAATACCAGTTTCGGAATTGTTATGCAACATGTTCTGAAAGCATGGTTGGATATGGTTGAATCATCAATGACAAATTAACTTGCAATATGAGAAGAAATTACAAAAATAGATATAAATAAAACAAAATGTGATAGGGTAAATGACAAGTTATTTTAGCAGCCGAACGTTAAAGGATACGCTAGGGGTGCAGGATACATCAGGGCAGAAATCAGAAATGGCTGATACCGATCACCGATTACAGATGTTCGGAGTTATTGGGATCTTCCAATAAGGGTTCGACTTATTGTGCAGTATTGTATATTCACTTAATATTTATAGCTGTAAACAGCTACTCTAAGCAGCAGCGCACAAATATAATTATGATCTGAGAAAGTATCATAAATGTAACATATGCAACATGTTCCATTCACTACATGTTCCATACATTATAGAAACTGAAACTAATAGAATAGCCTATGCGCAACTAAAGAGAAAAAAAATCTGTTCCTTAACTAGCATCAAGGGGTTTCTCACATGCCAAAATGTTTACCTAACATGTGACAGCCTGACTAAACTCATTAGTTATAACATGCAGCGCATAGAACAAGGCTGCGTCAGTGAATAACAAACCAAAATTCTGAGATCAGTCACTTTGTATTTGGCAAGTCAATCATGGCTACTCGTTAGTAGGCAACGAGGGCAGGCATCTCTTAATAAATATTAGAAATACTGCATTTTTAAGGGCAGTCTATTCCTCTCATCATCCACTATGTGTGGAGCCGAGCTGAATAGTCGCTCACTGTCAGCCCGGATGCATGGAGCAGTAAACCAGAGCCAAAGCTAGGAACCGGTCTTTGTGTCTCTCCTCATTATTATTTTAGTGATAATGGTTTAAGCCTTTTTTGCTCTCTGCAGAATAAGTTTTTTTTTTTTTTTTTCAGTTTTTGAGTTTGGCAAACATTCCCCCATGCTGTTAACACTAGAGTAAACTTGCAAAAGGGAAATTTTACCATCTTTAAAGAGATTTGATAATATTCTCAGACTGGTGATGGCATTTTGATGAGATTGTCAACTTGTGTATTTTGTGTCATCACTATAATATCAATTTATGTTGCCAAGTTTCCTGTTCTCTTGCAGTGAGATCCCGAAGGTGTCATTGTGTCCCCCAGACAGTGAAGATGCAGAGTCTCCAACAAATGATGTCCCCATAGAGGGGGACCACATAAACCATCTGTCCACCCCACCTTCCTCCTCTCAACTGTACGACCAAGTGTTACAGAGTCATGCGTACCAGTCACCTCGCATCAAGAGATGCCAGTGCTGTGACCACCAGCAGCCAATCACAGACAACATCTGTATGAATCAAACAAATGTGTCTTCTCATTCAGACTACACATGTAATGCTGTCAAGACAGTCCACAGATGCAGTCCCTTCCACCAGCCTATGTGTCACAACACAATGCAGTGTCCCTGGCTGCAAGGATCACATGATGGCAATAACTACAAGCCTGTTCAGCGTCATGTGGTGACAGTCAGGTAGAACTCTTTGTCAGATGTTTTTTTCTGCCTGCTATGAATGCACACATTCGAAATGAAGTATAAATAATAAATGCTGTCTTTTTATTAGGACTGAGAGACTTCACCGTATTCCAAAAAAGTAGGTTAACATAGTGTGTTAATGTGGCTTGTTATATTTTATTCCATCAACAAAAACTGTTCAAGAATTAATTAAACTGTTGAACTATACTTTACCCTGACTTCTAATACAGTCATTTGTTAACTGTAATTGTTTTTGGCAGCTACTCCCAAGTCATAGTGGAATACCCGATGACAGTTCTCATCTCATGTGCAGTAGTTCTACTTGCCTTCTCCGTAGCAGGGATTTTGATTGGTCCACTGCCAGACTTTTCAGATCCTTTAGAAGTAAGTACCTTTGCATCTATTGTGCAAAATGTTTACAGAATGCATCCCGTAGTTATAGCCCTTCATGTCCCTGTATTAAAAACACGCAACATGACTTGTAGTGTTCTCCAACATGTGCTGTATCCAGAATCACAACTCAATCATGGATTGAATAAATTGACCCAACAGCATGACCTGCAAGTTTGCCTTGTAGAATCATCGGTACGTTTTTTTTTGCCCCGAGGGAAACAACCCATCTCATAATTTTCTTACAGGGATTTGAGCCTCGTGGAACAGACATTGGGATTAGACTGGCAGCGTGGGCAAAGTTGCAGGAGAGTACTGGGCCTGGGAAAGCACTATCTATGATATCGCAGAAGTTTGTTGGTCAAAGTATAGGAAGGTACCACAATTAAGTAGATGAGCTGCTTTTCATGTACACTCAAGTCTACTTTATTACAAAAGCAGGAGACTTGCTCATTCATGCAGTTATCTGATCAATTAGTCATGTGGCAGCAGTGCGAGGCATAAAATCACGCAAATAAAAAAAAGAAAGAAAAAAAAACGGGTTCGATATCTTGTACAGTCTGTGATAGAGTTCTGCTTTTTCATCATGGGCGTAGAGTGGCTATTGAAGTTGCTGCTTGCTCAAACCAGTCTGGCTCTTCTTAATTAACCAGTCATTTCTGCTAGCAGAATATTTGCATACTGGATTTGAATACTATTGTTAGCTTTGAAATACTGAAACTATCCTGTCTGGTACCAAAAACCATGCCACGGTGCCATAATTTTTCCCTTTTCTGATGTTTGATATGAATGTTAACTGAGGATCTTGGCTTGTATCTGCAAAAGCTTTGCTACTGCAAAAATGACCAACTGATTGGATAATTGGATGAATGGGCAGATTTAATCATGTTTTTAATAAAATGGAAGAAAAAGAAAAGCTCAGATTATACACGTTCAATAAAATGTATTATATAAAATTCTTTGATCATGGTGATTCCAGAGAGGTCAGCAGTAAAACCCAGCAGCACTCACAACATCGTTCAAGGAGGATGCTACATACAGACACTACTGAGAATGCCTTTTTTTGCAATGACCCAGGTGAGGTGAAAAGAAAAAAACTTGTTTTGGTAATCTGCCATTGTCAATTAAATATGTAGAATATGTATAATAAAAGACACTGATGCCCATCTTTGACCTGTGCTCCTGCAGGAGATCGTTATGCCCAGCTGGTATTCCGCTCAGAAAACTCTGATAGTCTCTGGAGTCTGAAGGCAATCTATTCCATGTGTGAGATGGAGCAAACTCAGGTAACTCAAATATGTTTGCAAGAAATTAAATGTTTGGTACAATTTTATTTGAAGGTGCACATTTTACTTACTTACATTTTCAAACTTACTGAAGAAACAGAGAAAATGTAATGTCATCTTAAAAATTTCAGATACGCTCAGACTCTCACTTCAAAGAACTCTGCCAAGTCAAATCAGGGGCGTTTGGCACCAAGGGTAAGGGAGAGTGCTGTCCAAGTTGGTCCCTGGGGAACTTCCTGTCTCTCCTAAATAATGTCTCCTCGTGCTTCAGTCTTACAGCTCAGCAGGTGTCAGACAGTTTAGGCTTGCTCAGATACTGCGCCCCTTACTACCATGATGGAAGCCTTGTCGCATCGTGTGCGGAAAGAAGCAAATATGGCCCCTGTGCATCCGTCCCACATCCCTGCAAGCACTCCAGCATCATCTATCAGATTCTACATTACCTGGTGGATAAGGATTTCCTGGGACCGCAGACTGTTGAGTACCAGGTTCCGTCTCTAAAATATAGTGTCCTGTTTCTACCAATGACAAAAGGAAATTCATTAATGGAGATTTATCTACAACATCTGGAAGGTCGTGAGCTGACGTATAACAATACTACAATAACAGGGATGGACTTGGGGATTAAGCAAACGCTTTTTAAATATTACCTCTCAAGAGACTCGGTCTACCCTATTCTCACAGTTCTTGCTCTGCTACTTACAATGGCCTTGTATCTTAAATCATTCCTTTTATCAGCTATGTCACTGGTTGCAGTCACATTATCACTTTTGACATCTTATTTTTTCTACAAAGTCGTATTTGGCCTATTGTTTTTTCCGCTTCTGAACCTCATGGCAGTTCTCGTCCTTTTCGGAAGTTGTTCAAACCAAGCCTTCACCTTTAACGACTTTTGGAAGTCCCAACTGAGCCATAATCCTCCGGTTGCACTAGAAAAGAGAATCCACCGCGTCTTACGGGAAATAGGGTACTTGATATTGGTGTCTGGCTTGACATCCAGCATTACATTTTACTCAGGCTACATAAGCAGCATTACAGTGGTGAGGTGTTTTGCAGTCTATCTTGGTAGTGCCTCTTTAATCAACACACTTTTTGCTCTTGTTTGGCTCCCCTGTTCTATTGTTCTGCAAGAGCGACATGCTGCAGGGGCTTCCACCTCTGCTGCTAAGCCATCATGGAAGCCATGTTGCTCAAAAAATCCTGGGGGGTTTTGGGACACAAGTTCAAGGAAGCGGTGCCTTTTCACAATGGGACAGAAATTTCGGGGTCTAAAACGTGGAATCTCGGATACATCAAATCTAATTTTCCTAAAAGTCCTGCCCTGTGGTGTGGTTAAATTTCGATACATATGGATCTGCTGGTTTGCAGCCCTGGCTGCTGGAGGAATTTACATTGCATGTGTAGACCCTGGCATGAAACTTCCATCGTCAGATAGTCGGGCAACACAGCTGTTTCGCTCCAGTCATCCATTTGAAAGATATGATGCAGAATACCGCCACCAATTCATGTTCGAGAGAATGAAACAAGGAGAGGATGAGCCTATGACTATGACACTAATCTGGGGTGTCACCCCGGACGATGATGGGGCCCAGTTCAATCCAAGAAGCAATGGCTCCTTTACCATGGATCCAGAATTCAATATAAGCAGTTCTGAAGCTCAAGTGTGGTTGCGAAAGCTATGTGGAAAAATTAGGAACCAGAGTTTTTATTCTTCACCACCAGCGGATAAAGAAGCAATAGAAGACAATACATGTTTTGTGGAAGACTTGATTCACTGGGTTTCTATTCGCCGTTGTTCTGAAAGTGAAGACGCCTTCACTTACTGCTGCAACAATATTACGTTCCCCTACCCTGCCAGTGTTTTTGAGAGGTGTCTCAAAATGATGGTGGAAGAACAGACAAAAACACGCTCGCCAAGAAACGCAGGTCTGCGATTTGATTCACAAAATCGAATTGCTGCCCTTATTGTGGTATTCAAGACATCACAGCATTACAGCTTTAATTTCAACAAAACTTCAAATTTCTATAAACAAATCACGTCTTGGTTCAATAACGAGATTTCTAGCGCTCCCCTTGGACTGCAGAAAGGGTGGTTCGTGAGCCAGTTATTGCTGTATGACCTCCAGCAATGTCTGAGCTCAGAGACATTAGTAGTGGCAGGCTTTTCCGTAGCCCTTACATTTGCATCTCTCCTGCTCACCACTTGGAATATACCATTAAGCATTTATGTGACATTTGCTGTCGGGGGGAGCGTTTTTGTTACCGTTGGCCTGCTTGTGCTTTTAGAATGGCAGTTAAATAGCGTAGAAGCGCTGTTCATTTCGGCTGCTGCGGGCCTCTCTGTTGACTTTGTAGTCAATTACTGCATTTCCTACTGCCTGGCCCCAAACACCGACAGATTGGGTAGGGTTGCATATTCTCTGAAAAAAATGGGTTGTCCAGTAGCCACAGGTGCAGGAGCATTCTTTTGTGTTGGGATTATAATGCTTCCAGCAACAGCACTGCTTTTCAGAAAACTTGGGATATTTCTCCTACTCGTGAAGTGTGTAGCATGTGGTTTTGCCACTTTTTTCTTTCAGTCACTTTGTTGCTTCTTTGGTCCTGAGAAGAACTGCGGGAAACTAATCATACCATGTGCAAAAGAGACAGCCACAGAAAATGTACCACCTTCCTCTTCAGGTGTTGAAGCAGGAAACAACAATCCATCAGCTAACGGGACTTTCAGCTGCGGTACCGGCACGGGATCACAAGGGAGAAGAAATTGTAATAAAGAAGGTGGCGGAGCACTATTGTGCCCCGACCAGCACCGCCACAGGCAACACCATACAAGTTTAGGGAGGGAGCCAGAGCAGTATGAGCTACAACCCCTTGCCTGTCATTTAAGTGACAGCTTTGAAAACAGCACTTGCACTAGCAAGCTGTCTAACAGACCTTCTGTTCTTTCAGATGACATTGAGTTCTGTGGTCTCAGTCCAAAGCGATATTACGACAGGATTAGCACCGAATCTGTGAGTGAGGAAATATGCAGCAGGCACCTCAAGGGTTGTAACACTCCCCAAGCTGTCCAGACCTCATCTCCTTACAAAGAAAGTAAAACGCGACCTGTAGTAGTTCCTCCACGTGATCCAGCAAAAGAAAAGCATTTGTGCCAGAAATGCCATAGTGGACCTGGTAATAAACTATGGAATGTCTCCTTGTCGTCCTCTAGCTTGGAAGACATCACAGTCACAGAGACCACAAATGAGACTAATAAAAGGTCACTCTCTATGGATGGAGCCTATAGATGTCATGCACATAAAAGACTGCTGTCTTGTCAGTCTCAGAGCTCCTTCGAGGGGCTTGATTCCAACGAAACTTGTTTGAGTGACATTGAACCAGCAGTCTCTATCGCTCCGCCAACTGTGACTGAAAGAGAGCTGCGACCAGGTCACCTCAACGGCAAGAGAGATACTTTGCGACTGTCTCTAAGAGAAACACTGTATGACCCCGGCTCTCCAGGGTCCGGAAGGGGACGGACCAGTCAAAGTGATCTGCCTGTAATATTACCAAACAGTCAACCGGATTTACCTGATGTTTGGATCAAGAGGGATGGAAAGGGTGAGGATAACAGTTGATTATATGAATAAAACAGATTGATAAATAGAACTTATTGTATGCTCTTACTTTTGCCACCGTGTTAAACCATAAAATTGTGGTGGTCTTTTGTACAGTGCATATGACAATTTTATTATTCATCATCATTCTATCTGTAAATGCTTACTAAAACAACAAGATGTAAATCCACAATTATCAAGGTCCCATTGTATATGGAGTCTTTTTGAACTTAACTAATTTCACATTGCAAACTATGATTATTTTTATTTTACTCAAAAAAATGGACTGATGAAACTGCATGTCACAGACACTACAAAGATGTGTAAAGGAGCCTGACCCCCATGGCCTTGAGTCGCTATTTCGGTTATTATTATTATTTCAGTTGACTGAAACCATACTTCCTCCAGGTATGAGGTAAGGAACAGGTATAAATAAATCTTGAAATGTACATGACCTTATATAATTTGCCACTATCCAAGAGGAAAATGCGAAGATTTTAATCATGTGTAGGACATCACTATTGTATTGTATACTGTATGTATTGTCTTGATACTAGAATTGTCTGGGAGTCATTTATACCAGGCTTAACTTGATTTGCCTCCAAGTGCACCTGCCTTTAATGAATCAGTAATGTGGTTTCACATGCGGTGGAGGAAGTGTGGGAACTGGCTGCAATTAAATCTGGAGAAAATTAGATTTATACATAATACAAAACAAAGTAAGGCAGCAATTTTGAGCGCCCCAGTATGATCTGAGAGTAAAGGAGTTAAGCCAGTCTTTCAATACAGATTTATGTCTTTGATTAACAACGTGTTTAATATTTCCCTAATTTAATTTCCTGTTTTGTCTGGGGTGCTTGTGAGTGGCCATGTATAGATCCGTTTAGGTTGTTCAGACCTCCACTAAAACTGAAAGCCAACCAAGTGAATTTACATTCAAGTAAGCCATTAAAAGTAATAGTTATTTTTGGTTCTACATCAAACAGAAGACTCAGAAATGTATAAAATGTGTTACAGCCTTTTTACTAATGCGTTGTGCTTAGAATTTAGATATCAGACTTTCAATGTAATATTTTAAATAGAGTGATAACGACTAAACATATCAATTGACAAACTAATAAAGCCATACATTTTTTAAAATTGACTAGGAAAAAAATCTGTTACGTATTTTTATTGGTTTAATGATAAAAAAATAAATGAAATCTTGCTTGTTTATTAGCCAAGAAATTTGTTCATTACACATTTCGTACAATATGCTACTATGAAACATTCCAAAGCTAATGAGCCTGATCGCCAGTCCTGTATCCACCTTTCATCAAATAAAAACTATGTAAAAGAAGTTCTATTTGGTTTTTATCAGGATAGGTTACGTGCTTTATAAGAACATTGCCCTGTTAGTACACGGTGACTATCTCTGCCTTTGAGCATATAAAACCTGTGCAAAAATGAAATACAGCTCCGGGAAAGAGACCACTGTAATTTATTCCAGAAAACTTCTGGAATGTCATCAAGAGGAAGACGGATGGTCACAAACCATCAAGCAAAAAGCAATGTGAAATTCTGGTGGAGGACATGCCAAAACGCATGAAAGCTGTAACTGCAAATTGGCGTTATTCCACCAAAGACTGATTTCTAAAATGTTATTTAGCCAAAGCATTAGCACAATTTGTTTACAAATTATTAGCATTTAGTTTTATTTGAATTATTAAAGCTCTGCAAATCCAGCATGATCTTGGGTTATTTGTACGTGTTGTGATGTCATTTCTTTTAAATATAACTCTTAAGTAACAAGTAAAGAAAAAAAAAACTGATTAATTTGCTGTGGTTTCTATTTTTTCCCAGAGCTGTATGTAGATTGGATAATCCACTGTGGTAACCTTGAACATAAGCAGCCGAGTAAAAAAGTTGGAGTTGGAATAGCTATGGAGATGCAAACTAGCGAATAGAACTGTGCAAAGTTTTGAGGCACCCCTCATATCTTCACATTAAACTAAATTATGCAGAGTAAATTAAAGAAATAGAAACAACTTTAACTCTGTATCTTTAGGCATTGTCAGTTTAAGAATGGTTATATATGTAACATTCTCAGCAGCAACCTTATTCCCCCTCTCATCTGTTCCAACCACTTAGCATTTAAGATCGCCAGTAAATTAATCACCAGCTTGATAATCGGTCATCTGCACCGGTTTCTCATTGGTTCATGCCTTAAGTTACATGTTTTTTTTTAAGGCTTGAATGATTTATAGTTCAATGTTTGGCTCAACAGACAAAAAACATTCCTGGTCAGGAAACCTGGAGAACTTTTGCTTAAGCATGCATTAAAGAAAAATGTGTCTGAATCTTGGATGCAAATATGAAGGAATGATGGGTTTCTGCACAGCACCGAACTTTTTAGTTTAAAATTTATTAGACATTTTGAGGGTAGGAAACCAATATTGAAACTATAAATTTACTATGAAAGTAGCTTGAACATAGAGCCGCACAATTTGATACAAAAATCACATTGCGATTACTCGTACTGTGATTTCATTGTATTTATCTAGGCTAATGACACGGTGTCTAAAATCTGTATTTATTTAGCGTCTCAAAAGTTCTAAAAAATATATATACATTATTATTAAAATTGACCAGTCCTACATAAATTCCTGACTATGGGTATATTGCATCTAACAAATTGCAGCCTTTTGTGATTGAATAATTGCACAGGTCCTTATTATGATTTCAATTTTATTCGATTAACTGTGGAGCTCCATCTGATCATGTGCATAGCATTCTGAAAATTAAAACATTAATGGTTTCAGCTATTTGAACAGACATGATGATCTCCTGTGTTTCTTATAACAATGATAGAATATAAACTTTAAAATTTTACTTTTCAACTCGGAATTTAATACCTACCAATTTAATAGCTGTTATTTACTGCTCCACACATTGCAATCTTATCTTTATATGCCAGTACTTGTTCGGATGGTGTACAATCATTAGAGTATTGAGACAGGTTTTCTTGCTTTAAATTGTGGTGCTATATTGTGTGAGACTTAGTCTAATAACTACGAAATTACTATGGAATATATATTTTGAAAAAAGCCATTTAATGATCATTAAAAAGTCCTTTTAATCAATTAATTAAAATTCTTTGCCATATTTGTGCCACTAGCCGGGCTGGTCAATTGATTAAGCATTGACACACTGAAGTGGATTACTAATGGCGGCATTGTTGAATATCCTCTTAAATAAACTGACGTCATTAGTATGCCAGCAACCCAAAATGTCTGGAATGCTGTCACACCTTTCAAGTGTACAAAGTGCCAAATGTAAAAATGTACAAAGTGATGTCAAGTTTAAGAAATATGTTGTTCTAACAGTTTTTTGTTTATATGTGATGTCAGATTTAAAGAATTAAAAATTAACTATTATGTAAATGTTACTGAGAAAGGCGATTCAGTTGAATCGAAAGGTTTATATTTTACTGAGACATGACCCGAATCACATAATAAACAAAGAATACAAGTGTCTCAATAACTTTATATTTTGGTGTCTCTTTTTCCATGCTCACTCAACATTTCGAACCATTACATAATTTTTACATTTTAACTTAAAGCTGTTTTATTTAAAATGAAAATTTAACAAATGTTTGATCACATTTTTCATTTAAAATGCAAATCCAATTATCAGCTATTTTTCCATTCACTTAAAAAAAAATTCTATAAATATTTTAAAGACAAGGAAATAAAGTGAAAATTTTTTTCACTCTGGAACCCAGTCTTCTTTAGCCCAACCAGGCAATTGTGTGCAGTACTCAAAGTCAGGCCCCTTGTAGCGTAATGCATGGAGGTACATGATCAACTCCTTGTCTGTAGGGTCAGGTCGAACAATTTTACACTCCGAACATAAATGATCTCTGACTACGTTGGTCGTGTTCGCAGTTCTGGATAATTCCTCAGAGTGAGAAGAGCTCTCGTTTTCCTGTGTACTATGCATTTCTGCTTCCTGGTCATTTAAAGTTTTTACATGTTCAGCCCTGACCGTCAGGGCATTGTTAACCACATCGCCTCCACGAGTGCCCGTTTTCGTCTCGCTCTTTTCAGACAACACTTCATCAGAGATATCCAATAGGTGCAAACTTTCCTTGGAACGGTGCTCCTCGATAAGAGCTTCCAGCAGCTCCTCATCATTTTTACCCACCAGGCCTCCCTTGCCTCTGTTTGGTCCCCAGGCAGAAGAGCCGTAAATAGGGTCATTGAGAATGGGGAAGCCCAGATACTGGAGATGGACGCGGATCTGGTGTGTGCGCCCTGTGAGTGGAAGACAGCGCACCACGCTAGAGCGCCCATTATAGCAGAGTTTCTGGAAAACTGTGCGAGAGTCTTTGCCTTTGGGATCCACTCTGCAGACACCCACTTTGAATGAGACTACGAGAATGGGTTCTTCACACACAATCTCACCATCAGGAAACTCCCCATCCACACGACAAACATACTCCTTCTCCAACTGTACAAAGCAAAGGGAAATGTATAAAAACACATGCCTACTCGGAGACAATGTACAGTATATACTACTGAATTAGCAGAATGTTGCAGTTCCTTTATAATCCTACTGGTGATGCACTCTAAACTATTCACACACTGACAGACAGCACAACATCCTGTTTCGTAGAATTATTTGTGACGTTTGTTTAGAATTGTAACATAGTCTAGAAAAAAATTCAACAACAAATTGGGATATTTTTAAAATTGTGACATTTATAGGATCACAATATAAATCGAATCGGCAACTAGGCATCATGATAATATAATATTGGGTAGTCGGTGGTGATCTGGTGATTCCCAGCCCTACTAAATAGGTGCTAATATTTTTTACAAAAAACAAATAAACAAACAAACAAAAACTATGTGACCCTGACCAAGATAAAGTACATACTGAAAAATGAAGATGAATGAATGTTGTAAAAGCATAACACAAACACCCACTGTCAGGGTAAAGCAGTTTCTTTTTTCCTACAAAAATCACATCTGACTGCATGTTTATGCCTGCATGAAAGCAAGAACTGGCTGCTTCCCTTAGTCCTGTGAGAGCGTTCAATACTTAGCTATAGAGCTACTGACATGCCAAAAAGGAAGTGACAACATCATATAACTGGCCTTCATTATACGAAGAAAACATTAAAATAATTGGAATTGGGTTATGAACTCCAAG
Source organism: Clarias macrocephalus (assembly GCA_011419295.1). Classification (NCBI taxonomy): domain Eukaryota; kingdom Metazoa; phylum Chordata; class Actinopteri; order Siluriformes; family Clariidae; genus Clarias; species Clarias macrocephalus. Next base: position 28,930 of record JAAGKR010005846.1, read on the forward strand.
TGAATGAGGATACTGATCACTCAACATTCCAAAAGAAATCTTCAAAGATCATTGGATACTAGTTGAAGTGGCATGTAAAAATAAAAAAATAATAAAATAAAATAATAAATCAAAAGTAAAAATCAAGCAAAATCAGATTTTTCATTATATATAATTTGCTAACAAACCAAATATCTAACATATTGGTAAGAAAACTGCATTACTCTCAATCCTAAAACCAAAGACAAACTATGAATTTGGGATAGGCAGTTTACTGATTTCCAACTGGTAAGGTGATTGTAGCGGTATTTTCGTTGCTGTTTATTTCACTCTACTTTTTTTTAAAAAAGGTTTTAACTGATTTTTATTTGAATGATAGAAGATAAAATAACACCGTCTAGCCAAACTTTAATGCAAATCACATTTTTGCTCCAGGACCTCCTCCTCTTTGGATTTTTCCCCCCACCTTTAACCACACAACAATAATGTGGCATACATCTTTGGAAGTACATATTTATTGCCAGTGGCAACTTTCCTATCCTTTGATGATGAGCATCTTGCACAGGATTTGCATGGCGATGTACCAGACTAAACATAGTGGCTCACAACATAGTCTAACTTAGACATCCAAAATAACCACACACATGTACACATTTGTTTTGCGCAAGAACAAAATTTTAGCAAAATTGTAGCTTATTTACTCCAACTCCTATACAGGGCACTTAGAATCAGTAATTTGTTTGGAAAGAAAACTCAAAACTAAATTCAAATGGCCATGTCAGAGAGGTGGTGTATGCTTCACCTGTCGATCCCGAACCATCTGGTCTAGTTTCTTGGACGTCTCCAAAGTGCGAGCAAACAGAAGGATGCCTGAGGTGAGGCGGTCAAGGCGATGCACAGTGTGAAGGCCGCACAGACCTCTCTCTTTCCCCAGAATGAAGATGACTGTGTTGTGGCGATAGCGGCCACAAGGGTGTACAGGCAGCGAGGCAGGTTTATCGACCACCACCACTTCGCCATCATCCACCAAGACCTGCAGGGGCTGGCCATTCACAGGGGGTTCATGCCGATGCACGGTGTTCCTCATGAAGTCATTATTCTGGGGAAGTCAAGAGCAAAACTTGAAGCTAGTTTTAAAGTTTTCCTTTAGTGATTATGATCATTACACCACATAAAGTCTGCTGCTTCAGTGTTTTTAGATATTTTTGTCATATGTTTCTATGGGACTCTGAAGTATAATTACAAGCATTTCTCAAGCAAGACTTTTATTTAGTATTAAGTTGCTCTCTGAGAATGTATTGTACCATTCTTTATTCATGGCTGTGTTCTTAGGCAAACTTGTGAGTGAGCCCAATCGCTTGGCTGAGAAGCAACACCACACATTAATGGTCTCAGGATGCTTTACTGCTGGCATGACACAGGACTTAAAGCTACTTCTCCCAACCATCCAAGAACAGGCTTACCATAAGGCAAAAGTTAAATCTTAGTGGCTCAGGGAACAAAACACTTTCTTTGTGTTTTATTTAAATAGCACCATGTTTGGTCCCATGGCCAAGAAACTGTGCTGTGGTCAATCCTCAAGAGGCAGCTGGACAAACCAAAATTCTGACAAAACTCCAAGCACTGATTATGCAAGAATGGGCTGCCAGTCAGGATGTCAATCAACTTCTGGTCCACAGCATGCCAGTGTGAATTGCAGAGGTCTTGAAAAAGAAAGGCTAACACTGCAAAGATTGACACTTTGAACAAACGTAATGTAATTGTTAATAAAAGACTTTGACATTTACCAAATGCTTGTAATTATACTTTAGTCCAAAAGGTCTCAAAAGCACTGTGAAAATTAATATTTGTCATTTTCAAAACTTTTGGCCATCATATTTCTTACCTTCAGAGTTATATTTAGGTCGTCCACAGGTATTTCATTCAGGTGAATCCGTCCTTCTTTGATTGCTTTCCTGTAGTAGTCCAGAGGTTCGGCACGAAATTCACTGCTGAAGACTTCTAATAGGGTTTTCCCGACCCAGCGTCCCTTGCAGTAGGTCTTAAAATCGAAATAATACGGATGCACTTTTCTGAGTCCTCCTTCAAAATAGTACGAGGTTTCTGCGAAGTGCTCCTCGTTGAAACTAACCCCGGGGTTGCGCTTTTGCGGCGGAGGAACATATCTTTCCCCAGGTTTCATCTGCTTACTTCTTTTTCGTTTCTTACCCGGTTTGTGGGATTTATGTTCTTCGGAAGCTTCGCTTTTCCTTTTGTTGCTGCTTTGCTGTTCGCTCAGTTCTGGCTCCTTTGCTATTTCTGCAGTGTTTATTAACTCTTTGGTCTCCATGACGCTGAACTTTGCTCGGACAACACTCGGTGCGGTGTGAAAATCTTTCAGGTTCTGTTTACATTTCGTTATATTGCAATATATTTCATAACACGTCGAAGAAATGACACCGGACACTGGTCTGTTTCTAAATCTTTGCACGCGTATTAACACAGACAGACCGTTTGCGCAGACACACCGTGCTGACATACCCTCGCGCGCGTGTTCTGTCGCACACTGATGACATCACAAGTAACCTTGCAGAGATGCACGATTATCTAGTTTCAGCAATTCATCTACTTAGACAAAAGCTAACCGCATACGCTTGTTTATTAACAAATAAATTACATAAATGTATGCTTTGGGTACAGTTGTGCACATTTACACATTACTGCAGTTAGAATAATTACCATAATTCTTCAATTAATATTTGTCATTGCTTTGACTTCAGTTAGAAAATATACTCACATAATGTTTATAAGAAGGGTTATACGAAAAAAAAACTATACATTATTTTCCTTTTTTTCTTAAAGAAAATATAATAACCCATATTTAGAAATGAGGTGGGACAGACAACAATTAAATATCACACCGATCAGCCATAACATTATGACCACCTACCTAATATTGAATAGGTCCGCCTTTTGCCATAACAGTGATGCACTGTGTCTTCTATCACCTTTCTATCGCAACCAGCATTAACCTTTTTCTCAAATTGATCTACAGTAGCTCCTTCATTGGATCAGACTACACAGGCCAGCCTTCATTTCCCATGTACATCAGTAGGTCCTGGCCGCCCATGACCCTGTTGCCAGTTCACTGGTTTTCCTCCCTTGGATTACTTTTGGTAGGTCCTGACCACTGAAAACCAGGAACATCCTATAAGATGTACCAGGACATACCAAAAGTGATCCAAGGAAAAAAAAAAACAGTGAACTAGCAACAGGGTCATAGGTGGCCAAGACTGAAGCACAAGGGGAGTAAAGGTTGAAGTGTGTAGCTCAGATTGAGAAAAGATTAATGCTAGGTCCAGTAGAAGAGGTGCGAGAACACAGATTATTACAAATTTTGTGGCAAGGCCACTCAGTATTAGGTGGGTGGTCATAATATTATGGCTGCTCAGTGTACATCTCTGACATCCAGTGATTGCTGAACTTAGGGTTGAACTGATGGCTTGTTTTAGTCATTATAGTATAAGAAGACTGAAGAGGATGAATAGAGCTGGCAGGTACAGTAGGAATATACTCCACGGCTGAAGCAAGTGCCTTGCGCTGGGGCCTAAGTGTTCTCTCCACTGCAACACCAAAACCACCTCCTACAGAAGTAACCAGACTGCAGTCAGAGCTCACTGCTGGGGACAGAAACAGAGCAACAGTACAGGAGTTTATGTTGTAAAATACTTGGAATGATGCATATGTGAATTAGTTTTAAACATTATTTATATCGTCATTAGTCAAACCGTAATAACTAATTCTATGGCCTGAACATACACCATGTTTGTCACCAAAAGGATATGGACACCTGGCCATCACACACATATGTGAGTCTCCAAACTCTTGCCCTGAAGTTGGAAGTTCACAATTGTCTAAAATGTCTTTAGCATTGCAATTCCCCTTTTCTGAAATTAAGAGGGCCAGACATGTTCCAGCATGACAATGTCCCTGTGCACAACCTTAAGGCACATTAAGGCACAACCTTAATCTCAACCCTACTGAACACCCTAGGGATAAACTGAGACATCTAACTAGGGCCTTAAGGGTAAATGCTAATGGGTATGAAATATGCAAATATGCAAGGACTTTTCAAAAAGCATATGTGATTGTTATTGTCAGGTGTTCACAAAATTTTTTGACCATACAGTGTACTGGATACAGAAAAAAAAAATACATAGACTGATTAGCCATAACATTAAAATGATTTACATTAAAACCAAATAGACTTTAGGCAACCAGGGCAGCACTGGGCCCTCGGAGACTGGCTCCATGGGACCTCTGGGGGTACTGGGCCAGCTTTGACTTCTTTTAACAGCAACATTGGCTTTTGTGTGGGATCAGAACAGACAGGCTGCCCAGGAGGTAGATGAGAGTTAGGTGTACATAAGCCTATCACGAGTTTACTGGTATAAAATTAACTAGCGTTAGTGTACCCGTCATTGAGGGTTAAAGATAACTTGTCTTAAAATGACTCCAGTTGTTCCACTACAGCACTGTTATCTCAGAGGTGAAAATATTAAGTAATCCCAGAAGAAATTTCAGCTTACCTTTTCTAATTAATATCTACTGGTGCAGGTTTTTGTTTGCATTGTAGCTTATTAATAGCTTTTTTTAAGTAGAATATTAAATCCGGCACATGACCGTTCATAACATCGCTTTTAATCACCATTTAGATTTTTTCGTGTGTAACACTGCACTCTCAGTTCGGGTATTTTACATGCTCTAACTTGGGACTGCTGAGGATATGTTTACTTTATTGACCTATGTTTTATCTTACAATGGTGTAGGGCTTAGACATTTCCCTAAAACTGTTTCCGGGTGATCCAATTTATGAAACATAAAGATATCACTGAAAGAGTGAGTTCTGATCAATTTAAGAACAAAAACTTTCTTTTATTCATAGTATATAGATAATCAATATTATTCAATTCACCTGGTGGTAATGCTATGGCTGATCAGAGTGTCTGTGTGTTAATTAGAAAGTACAAGAGATCTGCTAGGTTTGATAGTGCGGTACATACCGTGGCCACTGGTGGTGTCTGTCTGTAAGTGGTACATACACCACCCCCATGAGTGCCTTTTTGACAAAGGAGCCATCACCTTGGCGATCATATTGCTCCAGAACCTGGCTCCCACCATCAGGACCTACAGGCAGCACCAGTCTTCCACCTGGTTTTAGCTGCTCCAGAAGCTATAGAAGAGTTTATTGACAGGTTTAGAGGCTGAAACATTTGACTGCTAGTTAATACTACTTATTACGGAGCTGAATTGACTGGTGATGTTACATTAATTGATTCCCAGTGATGTCCTTCAGGAAAGAGAGTTGGCATATCACTGATGCCTAAATAAAATCTGAATGTCTGATGTATCCATTGGTCATGTGTATAAATGTAATTAAAATAAACTTGTGACAAAATACCCCCCCCATGTAAGCACAGATTAGGAGTTAGACTGTAGAGCTGTATAGAAGTTAACTTGTATACCTACCGCTTTGGGGATTGTTGGTGCTGCCGCTCCAACATGAATGGCATCGTATGGTGCTCCATCTGGAAAACCTAACCGTCCATCACCAACTGAAAAGGAGCATAGCCATACTTTGACCAAATATATTTTTGTGTGTGTTTTTTCTATAGCAATTTAAAAGCTAAACCACTTTATGGCTTTTTTCACACTACCAGCCAGAAGTGACTAATGATTTTTTTTGTGATGTCTGAACGCACAAATCTGATATTTTTCAGATCGGATCTGAGTCACTTTCTTACATGGTCTTAGATCTGGTATATATATATGAGAACAGTCAGATCGGAATTAATTTGTCTTTTTAACATCATTAGTCAGCAGAAATAGCTGCTGAAACAGCTAAAGCGGGGCACCTCACTTTTTTCTTTCTCCTGGATATCAACAGATCCATAAGACAGCCGAATGACTTCTTGCCATCCTCCAGAGCAAAATGGCAGGCATATTTTTGCTAAAATCACATCCATTGTTTGACATGAATGAGTGGTTGCACAGATATGAGGTCTTCTGAACCAGATAACACAGGAAAAGACATATCTATGTGTGCATGCTTGCTGTTTTAAATGACATGTGTCTATTTTAATGTGAAAGTAGCCTATGTTCGTGTCTATATGATGTAGTAAGGTTGACATAGGTGTGCTGACATAGTTAGCAAATGTTAGCAAACATACATGTATGTAACAATGTATGGCCAAAAATACAAAAAAAAAAAAAATCAGTTTACAGCAGTGCATGGATTTTGGTGTAGGCAGAATTTAGAGGAATAACTCCCTTATAGCTGAGTGTAAAGCTACAGAATGTAAGATTTTGGATTTTCAATCTCAAGTATAATAATGCAATTCCAAGCTACAGTACTTGAGGTAGAACATTTCATACTGTAGCTTGTGCTGCATTCTTTTCCCACTGTGTGTATTAATCTCTCTTCTCTGAGTGCACATGCAATTCAAGGGTTTGTCCCAACCCACACAATGGACAATAATTACTATATCTAATCTCTGACACCAATGACAGCAACAGTGAGGCAGATACTCAGGCAAAGTGTGCATGAATCAAGACTGTTCAGCATTACAGAAATGATATGAGAATAAAATGAACTTCTGCATATAAATGACTGTTACAGCTATTGAGTAGTAGATGAAAAATCATGTATTAAAGGAACAGGGTGTTTTTACTGTAATCTACATTTCCTGCGATTCTTGTCTGATAACTCTAGCTAGCTAAATATGACATAGAGAGAAAAAAAAACAAATGCTTTTGGTTATTTACAATGTATTCTTCTTCTTCTCCTTCTTTTTATTATTAAAACATGATCTATGATCTGTGTTTATTTTGTTGTAAAATGTATGTACAGTATTCTGTTCTTTAGCCTGTTACAAATGTTTGGCATGAACCAGACAGAATCCAAACACTAGGCTATAAAAAGGATAAAATATTCTTTAAATAACCCATTACCACCAGATATAACCAAGGCTGTAATACAAAATACAAAGTAACTCATAAACATCATCTACCGTAAGTACCACAACTACTAGTAAGATGTATTTCTGACCAGACATCAGTCACAGAACCCTGACTGTGAACTGGGATTGCAGGACTGAGAAAGTTATTCAAATTTTCATGATTTTTCCCAATTTAACAAAAACCTACACACTATACCTTTAACTGAATAAAAACATCAATAATAAAGCTTTTTAATAAAGCTTAAATATTTATAAAGAATTTATCCTTTGCTGAGGAGGAAAAGTAGATTTGTTGCTTCATTTCATGAATACTTTTCTCTTTAAGTGCCTCACCCACTAGCTTTATCCGTCCGGAAGTTAACAGCTCCGGGTCATCGGCTTGGACATTTCTCACAGAGACTCGCACTAGTTCTTCTATGTGATCAATTCCCACCACCTTTCCAGTGGGACCTACCTGCATATAGAATATAAAGACATGGTTTAAAATCAAAGCATTTCTTTCTCTACATGAAAAAGTAACCAGTTTCAATCTTGGTGCCAATATTAAGATTAAACCTTCCAAGATACCCCCCAGTGTATGGAACTGCCTTCCGTAATCATCTTACATTTTTAAAACATTACACCTATCATCTGTGATTGACACATACCATCATCTAAGTCTAATGTCTTTTATTACTACTGTATCTCCTTAACAAGTTAACCTAAGCTGAAATACCCCTTAGATAATGTGTTTGTATATGGCAAATTCCCTGTTTCACTCCTCTTCCAAATGCGCTATTTTAGTGTCTACGTAAAAAGCTACAGCTGAGCCATGTACCACCGAGATCAACAGAGCCGAACAACATGCTGGATGAGTGTTTTCCCTTCATATGGGGTCACATTAGTCAGTGGTTCTCTGCCCTGGTCCTAGAGGTTTGCCTGTTCTGCACATTTTAGTGTTTTCCCTGCTTTATCACACAGGGCAGATGGTCCTGTTGAGAATCACTGCCATAGAGGGAAAAATCTAATTAGTTTATTTAGTCATTGTCCAATAAAAAATTAGAAAAAGTATAAAATGTAATTTTGTCATGTATTTTGTTTGTACACACTCACTACAGACCCATCTGAATGACCAAAAAAATTTAAAAGTTACCTTCACATAATGTGTCCCCTTTAATGGAAGTTAATTTAATTGTCATGCATGTGCAGGTATATAGTCTCCTAACTTAAAAAGAATTCAGGGTCAGCTACTGTATTGTATGGCAGCCTATAGATAGCTAAGGGCAAGGGCTTTTATCAAAACCTAGCACTGTCAGTCTCATAGTTCTGTATTCATAAACTTCATAGACTAATGCTGAGTGGATTTTTTTTATTTAAATACAGCAATCAACGAACAACCAATGTGTCCTGGAGCCTATCCCAGGGAGGTTAGGAAACAAGGTGGGATACACCATGGATGTGGTGCCAACCAATCATACACTATGGGCAATTTTGAAATGCAACCAACATTGCAAATCAACCACCATTGCATGTCTTTTTATTGTAGAAGGAAATTAAATTACCCAAAAGAACCCCACCAAGCCCAGAGAGGACATGCAAACTCCATACACACAGACCAGAGGCAAGATTCAAACCCTTGACCCTGGAGCAACAAAGCTAACCAATAAGCCACCATACCAACAACATCAATATTATAATACAAATAAAATATTGAGTACAGTGTTTGTACAGCATAGTCTAAATATACTGTGAGACTCACCATTCTGGCAAAGCAGGCAGTGAGATAACCGCTCCCTGAGCCAACATCCAGTGCTGAAGCTCCTTCAGTTAACTTGTCACTGAGAATTTCCAAAGCATGTGCATGCTACAGAGAAAAGACACAATTTCAAACCAAATTCATACTTGACGTGCAGTTACACCATCATTACAGCAAAAAAAAAAAGAACTTTACCATATTATTTCCAGCAGTGACTTAAAATAACATTACTCAAAAGCTACAAAATCTTCAACACCCATGCCTAAATACTCTCACTATCTTACCATATGAGGAGCACTGATGGTCGCCTTGTACCCTTTAAACAGAGGAAGATACAATGTGCATTTGTGTTGTCAATGTGCAAATGTCTCTCCTAAGCAATTTGTATATTAACTGTGCCTGTTCAATTATAAACACACCTATTGATTGAGGAGAATCCTCATATGGGTAGTCTTTGGAATAGATGCCCCGATCAGTGGCAAGCATGGCTTCAAACACTCGATCACTACGGATAACACCATGCTCTGTCATACAAATGAATAATACACATCTTTAATAATCTGACAGAAATATGAATGGTGTAAAGTTTAATTAATTATTTGTGTTAGGTACAAGCAATGTCTTGCATATTTGCCAGGTTGTTACCTTGCAAACGGCTTATAAGTTGTGGATGTGTTTTGCCACTCGATATCCACGACATGGTCCTGGTCAAAAGCAAACCCATAGGGAAAGCCAGTACTGCCAGCCTGGCAACACTCCACATTTCCTGGAGAAAGATCACCTGCAGCACATTCCCAGATGATGCTTCATTACATTACATACTTTTATGCAAAAGCTGTGGTATATTTTAAAGGAACATGCTCTTTTTAGACCATTTAATATTTGAAAGTTTAGCTAAAGAATTTAAATAGTTTCAATTGATGCTAAGTCAAAAAGTAAACCCATCAATTCAATTCATTAAATGAACCAACAAAAGATTGCATATGCATATGACAGCTAGTATTCCCATATGCAGTTACACATATGTAATGCTAGTGGTTCCTCAAAGGTTAAATAATTACTGGTGAAAGATGCAGTGGCTGTTCAATTGTTAAAGGTTCTGGGTTACTAAACCGACTGTCGAGGGTTTGAAGAACACACTTAATCCTATCTGCTTCATGTGCACTGTATCACAGCTGACCCTAACGTCCTAACACATTGGCATATGCAATGAAAAGAATTTTATTATACTGTAACTTATATGTGACAAGGCTTCTTATTCTACTACAGATACTACAGATTTCATCAGTTATAGAATTAACTTCTTCAACTTACTCTGACATGCAACAAATAAATGTTTTTCAATAAGATTCATTTCCATATACTTCATTCAAAATGTACAGAAATGAAGGCAACCTACTGACACCACTTTGCTATTATGTGACTTTGCATATCAATAAATAGCAATAACAGTCTTGCAAAGTAATTTTTTTTCTCTAATAAAATGATTCAGTTGTTCTATTTAAAAGTTCCTTTGGTGCTAACCTGACTCTGTTAGTACAATTCCCAGAACATATCCAGTGGAATGTTTACATCTCTTTAAATTGTTCTTAATGGACATATATAGGCATGGGCCAGTTTCTGATTTCAAGGCATAATGCAGTTTAAAAATGTCATGGTTTCAAAACCATTAAAATTTTCCATCATACCTTTCCTGTGATATAACCTGTTTTTTATGACTTGTCAAACAGAGAATACGCATGAATTCCTCAGATGGAGGAGGAGGGGTCATGTAACTCTTTACTGCACTAAAGGCACATAATCATTCAGGTCATATCACAACCTATCAGTTACGCATCAGCTCTAGGACCACATATGTACAAAAGTGACTTGTGTGATACAATCTGAAAAACATCAGATTCATGTGTTCAGACAGCCCTTAAAATATCAGGTCTGTGTCACATTAGGCTAAAAAGAGTAAATTAAGTCACTTCAGGCTTGTAATGAGAATGTAGCCTTTACAGATCGGATCCAAGTCAGTTTTTTTTACCTTATAGTAAAGTACATCATCATTTTATACCTTACAACTTAATTTGTGAGCTTATTTGGAGGATTTGTAAGACATGATGTTCTTGTAACTTGTAATAGGCTAGTTAGAATGGCTGCTGAGCTTTATACTTTTGCTGTTCATAACATTTCTTTACCCGGTGTTTGATAGCAACATGCAGATAATGATGTCCTAACGTACAGTCATAACATTTTTCTAATTCTTATGATTAGACCACTTAAACCACTACAAGAGAAAAAGTTTTACACTATATTTGTGTCCCTAAAACCTCACTTTCAAATTTGCAAGGTAAATTAGTTTAAAGCACTCTATCCACAATATTGTGTGTTGTTTTGTTCATTTCCGCCAAGTAGCATGTGTAAATAATGATAGCACATATATTTTTATGTTTTATAATATGTTATTTTCGCAACTGTGCATGGTCTTCCATGTTACTGTAACTGTAAACTAATTCAAATTGTTAAGTGTTTCATCCTATGTTTGTGTCCATAAATATCACCATAATTAGTTTCATGTTTTAAATTATAATAAATACATTTCCTATTCTTTAAGCATTTTTGAAAATGTGACTAATTTGATCAGGAAAATAATATATTAATTATTTCTACATTTTTTATGTGATTTAATTCCTGCAGGCTATTCGGGCTCTAACCACAGACCACAAAACTGCAGCTTCTTTGTGCAGGACATTCAGGCCCTCAACCAAAACACCACAAAGTATTTAACTGATCAGATTTGCTCTTTTATACACAATGCACACACCCTACTATCCAGCTAGCACACCAGAATCATGACTAAGCACATTTCTCGCATGATGCACAGTTCTTGTTTGCACACTGCTCATTTACACAAAAGATGAAGACTATCTTACACTTTAGGCTGCTGCTGACAGACATCTCATATCACTTTATACTCCATGTTTCTAATCATAGTGCTGCTGTCATACTCACACTATATTTGAACATTTCTATACGGTGGAACCTTGGATTGCGAGTAACTTGGTCTGCAAGCGTTTTGCAGGATTGTGGGTAATCATCTTCCGCGTGTGCATCACTCGTATAGTCAACATGTGTGCGTGCGTGTGCTGTTTATTATAACATTGTAACCACGGGTGTGCGCACATATGAAGCAAAATCAAGTGTCTTTAAAAAAGTTCTTTGTTAAAGATCCAGTCTCTGACAAAAAACAGTGATTCAGTTAGTGTGAGCTCTCGAGCGTCATTAAAGAAGTTTCCCAACAGAGCAGTGTGTGTGTTTGTGCCCGCATGCGTGTGTTTATGACAATCATCCTACACAGTAGCCCCCTCCCTCCTCCTCTCCTCTCGTCTTACTTCAGCTTTACACATACACGCATACAAGCACAAAAACAGAAACACTGCCCTGTCGGAATTCTTTTCAAAGGTAAAGTGCAGGTTATTAATTTGTTTTATTTTTACTTTACATTTTGTATTAATTATTTTTGCATTATTATTTTTGGACTGTGGAACGAATCAGTTTCCATTATTTCTCATGAAGAAATTGGCTTTGATATACAAGCACACTTCCAAAACAAAGTATGCTCGCAAACCAAGGTTTAACTGTACTTTTATACTTTTTGTACTTTGGATTTTACACTTTCATTTTGTAAATTCTATTACAATTTTATTTTGGTTTAATTGTATTTTTAGTGTAGTAATATAACTTAATGTAATGTAAAAGTATTGGGACTTAAAATTGGACTGTATTTGTTTTAGCAAAAAGAGCTATATACAGTCCCAAAAGTTGCACTTCTTTTTATCTTGAGTTACTGTATCATCTCAAGCGCACAAATTATTTAGCTTGTGTACACAAATGATTTTCTTTAAATAAGTTTTCTTATTGGCAGCATGGTGGCGTAGTGGTTAGCACAGTGGCCTCACAACTCCAGGGACAAGGGTTCAATTCCTGCCTCGGGTCAATGTGGATGGAGTTCTCCCCGTGCTTAGTGGGTTTCCTCCGGACACTTCGGTTTAGTCCCACAGTCCAAAGACATGCAAATTGCTTGTGCAAACAGGTTATTTATCTGCATAGGTTTAAAGGCATGCCAGGCTTTTTTTTTTTTACTGTGTTCATGTAAAGCTGTGTTTACAACATTAACCCTTGATAATCTGAGTTTTCTTCATTATATGATAACTACATGCATTTGATTTGTATATCTGTATACAACTTTCTAGCATGTTAGGAGGTGGTATCAATTTTCGAGACTAATTGACACTATTGTAACACACCAACAGATGACAGCACAAGACTATGCACACAGTCACAGGGAGTACCGACCTTCATAAGTCAGTGTGCCAAAAGACATCACCCTGTGTACATCGGGAGCTGTGCAACTTTGTGCTATTTTGATCAAGTGCATTACCACGTCTTCTATTTCATCATGGACAGCAAGTTAGAACAAATGCTGAACATGAACTTCTGAGTGATACTGGGCAAATCTGCCACAAGGTGTTTGACATGATTTGGCAGGTTTACGGCGATGCTGCAATGAGTCGTTTGAGGTGTTTTGAAGGCCACATGCCGTTCAAAAGCAGAAAAAAAAATCATGTGAAAACGGTGATAATTCAGGAAGACCTTCAACAAGCTCAACCTTTGAAAATGTGGAAAACATTCGCCAACTTATGCATGATGATTGTCAGAGAACAATCCACAACACTGCTGCCATTGTCAGTGTGTCATACAAAACAATCCAGGTAATCCTCTTGTGTGATTTGAACGTGCGCCGTGTTGCTGCAAAGTCCGTCCCCAGGCTGCTGACCAATGAGCAGAAGATACACTGTGTCAAAGTCTGCCAAGAACTCTGTCAGCATGCTGTGGATGACCTGTTCTTCATGTTGAGGATCATTACCATCCAGTGACAAAACTTGGGTGTATGGATGGGACACTGAGACGAAGCAACAGTCTTCACAGTGGATGAGCCCATCATCTCCACGACTGAAAAAGGCGAGTCAGGTCCACAGCTCGACAGAGAGCCTGCTCAATGTCTTTTTTGACATTTGAGGCATTGTGCAACGAGAATTCATCCCCATGGGCCAAACCATGAATAACGAATTCTACCAGGTTTTAAAGCATCTGAGGGAGGACCTATTGTGAACGCGACCGGATCTGTGGCGTGCGAATCTCAGAACCTTTTGATACCACCTCATATCAAGTTTGCACAAGATAAATAACACAAAATAACTTGTGCGCATTCAAAAATAATGAAAAATCATGCCTTTTGGGACTTAAGGAACTCAAGTACCTATATGAAGCAAACAGCAAAATTAATAACATTGACTTTTTGGTTGTATCCATAACAGCAATGTTATTTTGCATTAAAAACAATAATAATGTACACGTTACTGAGCCTACCTAGACTAGTGTTGAGGCCAACATTCAGCGTCGCCCTCGATGCCCTACATTTAAAGACGTGACATTTGTGTATTTTAAAGGAAAAACACCTAGAAGTCGCACTACACCACACACTACACCACACTACACTACACACTACACTACAGCGTCATCTGAATGTGCGCAGACGTGATATTCTGCCCGACACGTCCTATCGTCTCTTCCAGCAAGTTAAACACCACATTAATGTACAGGGTACTCCTCGTTTTGTTCCCCGCTATATTATGTCCGTATGTGATACTTCCTATTAATAATTCACAAAGAAAATTTGCAAAATATAGAACAACCTTACGACTCACTCTAAAGACACTTACGTTGGTGAACGTACAGACGGAAGACCAACCCTCGCGCACAGCGCTCAGCCAATCACAACAACGAACATTTTGACCGACGCGTCTGCGGTCCAATTAACTTTCAGACGTCGTTCCGGTTGCGCTACTGTTTATCTTGTACAACCTGGCTGCAAGCTGAGATGTTGTTGTTGACATGTTAAAACGTTAACTTTGAAAACTGTGTAATATCTCAGACTATTTCTACGTTTAAGGTAAGAAGTAATGATAAATTCGTTGGTTGTGTCACGTATACTCCTCATGTTGTCTCCGGATGTTGCTAGTTAGCTCCTAGCTTTCCGTTCTGTAGTTAAGGGAAGATTTCACTCTTTGCAGTTTGTTGTTCAGAGCAGGTAACGTATACGAATTATATCTAATTGTTAATTAATCTGACACGCGTAAGGAGCGGGATGATTATTACGTCATGGTCCGTTCAGACAGCATTAGTTCTGTGTAAGTGTTTGTACTGATGGACACAACCATCTAAACTCCAGTACATACAGTCTACCCATATCACACTCCAATTCATTCCCTATTTATTAATATCCGTATATTTATCCATTGTCCATTCATCTACAGTAACTGCTTTATCCGGAACAAGGTTGTGGTAGAGTATACCTATAGAGTGATTAGTGTAGTCAGTCACACCTACTAGGGGTGTAATGATGCACAAAAAGTCATGGTAATGTACAGTATGTATCTCGGGTTTTAAGTCATGGTTCAGGACATTTTTAAAGAATTCATACACATTTGGATGAAGATCCCGGCTGACATTGCTCGGAGCCCACTGCAGTTGTTCCTGTGAACAATTAGTGAGTGGAATGCCTAATCGTTGAAAAACGACAAATTAGCGTGTCGCCAAATTGTGAAAGAAACGCGCCTGTCTTTCTGTCTGGCCGTCTGCATGCACGTTACAGAAACTCAGCTGTGCACACCCCTGCACTGTCCTGGCATTACTCAGTGATTTTCACATGTTCTTGGGTCATTAAAGGAGTTCTTGGGAGGCCGGCGTTTCTGAAAAAACTTTCTACCATGGTGATATGTGAGATAAGTGCATTAATGTAGGAGGGGTTTACATACAAAATCTAAGGTTGTTTTAAGAACTGTCTTAGTTTGCACAATCAAAAATCCCAGTTTGACTTCAAAGCGATGTGCTGCATACTTTATTTATACATTAATTTGAATTAACTGAATTAAAGGAGAAAAATCTCCTTCACTGATTAAAGCTAGACTGTAATTTTTCACATCCCAACACACACCGCACCAACGGTCCTGTACTGAATTTGAATACACACCCCTCACACCTAGTAGGAACTAGCCATTTCCCATTGAATCTGGTATCAACAGAAAAAGTTTGGAAAGCTTTCCAGTGATACCAAGACATGTCAAATGCTTGTGCCATTTGAGCTGTTTGAACAACTGCCAAATTAAAGTGGTGGCTGTGGGATATTATTGATCAAGCCGGCAGTAGGGTTCTGACTTCGCCACACCTAGAGGGTGTTTTACCATTAGGGCCCCTGGATTGGTTCCGAGAAAACATGACCCTAAAGTCTGGTTCATTTTGATCAGTGAGAACACAATCATTCTGCATGGGAAACAGAGTCCACTTGAAGATGTGGTCTAGAGAACGATACAGTGATACTTGGGCATGAATCGAATATGGAAGCCAATTGTAGCCGAGAACTAGGAACGGGAATCACTAGTCATCTCCTAATACGATATTGTCATGATTCCTAGGTGGCGATTACATTAAAATACATTTTTATAAATTATAAATGATAAATTATAACAATACATTTTGTTTCAATTTTAAACCTTCAAAAAAAAAAGTTTAATGAGCGATTAAATGTAGCACATTCTTTTTAACATTAGTCTTCTTACTTAAAAACCACCAGTTCATCTCTATTATAACCGAGAACAGATCACAAACACCCAACATGTGAACACCCAACAGTGGGGGAGTGGGGAGGGCGGAGCAATCATTCCTGGACACTGTACAAATCAATTGTGCCTAATGTGAAAACTCCCTTAGAGAAACTCAAGGGAAAACATGTGAAATGCCGTAATACTGCGTTTAGCTCAAGGTTAAAACTGGTAATTCATAATATTCATTGGGGGAAGTCAAAGAAAATGTCCCTGGTGCTCATCAACTTAGTGTAGTTTTCTCACCCGAGATATTTTCTTCCCAGTTCCCAGAGTGAATACAGTAGTTGTGCGTATCATCAGACATACAGTATACAGAGTAGCACATATCTTTAAATTAGTTACTGCACATATTTGCTTTTGATCAGTCTACCTGCAGATATATTGACTTGTTAAATTAGTAACACTGGCAACACAGTCGCACTTTGCTCATCATAGTTAGAAGGCTGTGGCTTGTTGCTAATAAATGGCAAACATGTTTACACCACTTTCTGTGTCTCATGTTAAATAGGTGTTAACAGCAAAGTGTTGAGAAATAGGGACATATTCTTTAAGTCCCAGTTTCACTTTTACCCCACAGTTCTAAACAGATGTTGTCACCTGTACACAACCACAATCCTGCTGTTCGTGATAAAAAACAGTTGGAACGATGCTGTTATTTCCATATGGTGAGTTCATGGTGGCACTTGCATCACAAAAACGATGCAGAACAATTAGTCATGTATTTGTACTTAGTTTGTACGTTTCCTCCAATTTATCTGTTTTTTTCCTACTGTCCAGGACATGCATGTAGAGGGACTGGCAGTGTCCCAGGTGTAAGTGTGTGCGCAGTTTCCAATCTTCTGTTCAGTGTTCCCAGGGTTTTGGGTCCAGACTCAGGGCTGTGAGCTGCTACCTTTCCCTTTAAAGGCATACATATTTTACCAGAGGAGAAGGCATCAATCAGTGTACAACAACAGAAAGGAAAACTAAACCAGAATGTGAAAATAGCGCACAGCTATTGTTTTTTTTTCCATTGCAATTACAGTTTGCCTCAAGGGCAAGTGGAATCTAAAAATTACAAATACGCTGACTCTTACTAACAAAACACAGATGTGCTAGTTACAGGAGGCAGGTTTCTCAGAAAACCTTTGCCAAACATTTTACCATTATAATACCAACATTATAAGATTCCCAGAAATCTTCTGGTTACTGTTATGCATGAGCCACCAACTGTTTGAAATGTACATGTACACGTTGATGTAACTCTCAACAGTCTGATTGATTCAAAACACATATCTGTGCAGGGCAGTGGTGGCTCAAATGGTTAAGGCTATAGATTACTGGGTTTCAGAAGGTCAGGGGTTTGAGCCCTGTTGAGCCCCTGAGAAAGGTCCTTAACCCTACCTGATTCAGGGGAACTGTATCCTGGCTTTGACCCATCTTCCCTAAATCATTTCACTGTGATGTAAGATACATGTGACGAATAATCGAATCTGTGCTGTCTTTTTTGTGCTTTTTACTCTTATTTTATTGTAAATATCACAGATAACTGGTAAATCTCAAGTTTTGGATTATAAAGATGAAATAATGTATACAATTTTGAAAAAGGAAAGGGGATGTGTTTTTCCCCATGTTTTTTTTTTTTTTTTGCATGAATACACAGATATAGCAGTGAGACTTTTTAAATAATGGATACAATTTAAAGTTTAATACACATATTCGTACTGAAAAAAAAAAACAACAAACTTAACACGAAGGCTTGGAACTATAGGTCAGTTGTGTTGGCAAACTGTATGTTTTGTATACTTCTTCCTCTGGAACTTTTGCCTGATATATAGAAAGAGGTAGAGATTATTATGAATATTACACAGAAATATCACAATATAGCCCAACTATAGTAACTTTTGTCTTTTCACCATTTAATTTCATAATATTCGTGATATTTTGCCTCATGCCATATTAAGTGATGCCCTGTTCACATTTATTCCAGATACACTCACATGGATGTGTTGCATTCCTTGATAGACATCATGTTTTTAATGTTTTGAGACTTCTTCGCTGACCAGGAGCAAGTATTTGAGCTAAATTTTCCAGTCCTATTGCTCCCGGATTCATTTGTATTTTGGGAGAAACATGTTAATGAATGTTTCTGAGAAGTTAACAGAAATACACATTTAAACCATACACCAACCCAACTACCACCGGTTTGCTGAGTTACTCCTATACCTTTAATCAGAATGAAATCTTATCATTTGTAATGTTGTTAAATTTCTTGCTGAGTACTTTGATTACAACACACAAGTAAACTGTAGTAAATGCTACTGCAAAGTGCAGTTTGGT
>JAAGKR010005847.1:3154-47669 GCA_011419295.1 Clarias macrocephalus
AAAACACACAATAATCTCCTCTGAACAGTTGATATTGAGATGTTTATCTGCTACTTCTGCTCTGTAAAGCTTCATAACGGCTCTAATCTGAGGTGCTGGTTGTTAATTGGTGATTTCTGAGGCTGGTGACTCTAAATTAACTTCTCTTCTGCAGCAGTAAGTTTTGGTCTCACTTTCCTGGGAAGGTCTTCATAAGAGACAGTTTCATCCTGGAGCTTGATGGGGTTTACAAACACACTCGACAAAATACTGTTCTTGTAAGAACTGTTCCAGAACAGCTGACCTTCGTGTCTTAAAATAACAACTGACCGCTGATGTTGTTGTTACTTAATTACGGAATGCTGTACGTGTTATTTCATAGTTTTGAAAAAAATCCAGTATTGCTCTAAAAAGTCCCAAAAAAAAAAAAATTTATATATAAAACATTGAATAAAAATATGTGTACAAACTTTTGCCTGGTACTGCATGTCACATGCAATTATTTGTATTGTTTGTCAGTTTATAAACAGATTATTAATCAGATTTGATCATTTGACATTTGAAACATTAAATTCAGATTAACTCAGTTTAGTTTATTCTGACTATAATGCGTAAATAAAGCAAATGAAAACTATGGCATCGACTACATGTGAGATAACCAGAATATTGTTTTCATGCCTTGTTCTCTCACACGACTGGACCGAACTCACGTGTAAACGCTGTATACAGGCTGCGAGCGTTTCCGTCTCGTTCTCGTGCTCAGACGCCGTCTGTGAGGCGTCACGGAGTCGCTCTTTCGCCTGCTGCAGCTTCTCTGAGCAGGAAGACGACAAATCTGAAAATGTTTTCCACACCTGGAGCAGAGAGTGTAACCTCGCTGAGGTGTGTGTGAGATCTCGTTTCGCCTCAGACCACCTGGATAGCGGCGCACACACATATTTACACACAAGAGCATGAACATCATCTTTCTTTGGTGTATTTGTTTTTTGTTTTGTTTTTTTTGACATGTGACTGACCGTAATCTCTCTTGCTCCAGCTCTTCAGATATTAACTGTGAGGCGTCTGTGTGGATCGAACTCATCAGACTGGAGGACGTGAGGTCAAACCCCTCCCAGGTTTTATCGGCTTCCTCAGCTTTGGATTGCAAAGACTAAAAAAAAAAAAAAAAAAAAAGTAGAATTATATCACGTAATTACAATGAAAGTGTAACGATTTGTTGACTGTCTTAATATCTTCATTCATCACTAGTCAATTTTACTCCTTTTATACTTATGACTAGGGAGAGTCAAAATATCCACACACTGGCTGTAGAGTTTTCTTCAATTACAAGCTTTCATATTTCTTCATTAGGAAATGTTTTAATCTGAGCTGCGAGACACGAATGCACCGCCGTCTTCACGTCTTCATCAGAGGTCAATCTTCATCCTCATAGTGCTGCTCTCAGGGGACCAAACAGGTGAAAGTCTGATGGAGTGAGATCAGGACTACAGGAAGTGCTGATGAGACACAGCGGCTGCCAGAGGTTTCAATATAACCAGAGTGCGGATAATTGTTGACTCACCCTCGTACTTGCATCCCAAAAAAAAGTTTGAAAAGGAACTCGGGGACGGTTTTATTGTAAATAAAGTACCTGAAGCTTATCGAGGCTCTTCTGGAGCACAGTGAAGGAGGTGTGAGGGGCGTGGCAATGTTCAAGGGACTGACAAATTCTCAAAGTGCGCTGTGTCACTTGGCTCCACCCACTTTCGAACGCAGACCACACCTCACATGTACGCTGCAGCGATTGGTTCAGAACGCCGTTCTGCAGCACATACCGGAAGTAAAGCACATCAGTTATTGATGTATTCAAAATAAGAAATGATATTTTAAAAACATAATAATAAATAACCTAATAAATGTCATTTAGTAGTAAAGGAGTATAGACTACAATAAAGAAAAATAATATATATAAAAATAAAAATCAGTGAAATAGGAAAATTCATGATTCATGAATGTTATTATTAATAATACCAAAAAGAAAAAGAAGGAAAAAAAGGAGTCAGGAAGGAGACACTCTGTTGTGAGGTTTAGAGGAAAACAATCAGCGACTGCACGGCGCAATCAATCCCAAATCAATCCCAGATTAATCCCACATCAATCCCAAATCAATCCCAGATTAATCCCAGATTAATCCCAGATTAATCCCACATCAATCCCACATCAATCCCAGATTAATCCCACATCAATCCCAAATCAATCCCAGATTAATCCCAGAACAATCCCAGATCAATCACTGATTCTGTTGCCACTCTGAAGTTACTGCTCTCCTATAACAGCATGTCCCCAAATGTTTTATTTCCCGTAGCCCTTAAAGCTCAGAATATTTCAGCAGTTTTGCTGTTCATTTTTTTTTTTCCATAAAGATACACAGAGCTCAGGATTGTGCAGTATATAGTGATGTATTCTTTTTTCTAGCACTAAATAGCCAACATGAACTACATTTTAGTCCATTTAAATCAACTACCCAAACACGACTGAGCAAAAAATTGGTCACATAGGCGAAGAAATAGCACAGATACACACGATCACGTGTTTTTATTGTTGTAAAACATTAGAATATTATGCTCATTTTGAGAGCTCTTAATTTTTGCGACATCATTTCCATTTTCCTGTCGTGGTAAAATTTACCCTTTATAAAAGTAGTGATAACTTTTTTTCTACCTTAAACCTCCCCATTAACACACACCAGCAAGGTTTATATATATATTTATTTATTTTTAATCATCATAGTCCTTTGCTGTGTTGAGCTTTAAACCCTCATTTTTCACCCTTTATTTTTAACACTTATACTTAAACAGTCTCTGATCGATCAGAATTAAATAATTATGCAGATTATACTGTAGTGTAATTTGCCCAGTATGTAATGTACAGTAATATACAGTAATGTTATCTTATACCACTTCTTGTTTTTTCTTTTTTTTTTATACGTTGTGTGTTTTGTCGTCGTCTCTGGAAGCTTCCGTCACCAAAACAAATTCCTTGTGTGTGCAAACGTCCTTGGCAATAAAGCTCTTTCTGATTCTGATTCCTGTACCTGTTCGGTTAAAGCAGTTAGTGTCTGTGAGACGGCGTTAATCCGACTGATGAAGCCTGAGTCGGTGTGTTCTTCATCATCGTTGCTCAGCCTCCTCTTCCTCAACTCATTCACCTTAGCAGAATTGGCCTTTAGTTCCTCCTCTAACTCCTGAGAAACAGAAAATACAGTCTGCTGTTACTATGATCTTATTTAATGTAGCCCTGTGACCTCTGGCGCCCCCTTGAGGTCCCATGGCGGTAGAAGACAGATCCGTGATTACTGTGCGCTCTGACCTCACTCTGTTTCAGATGCTTTTCCGCTGCACTGTGACTGACGGGACGCTCAGCCAGTCGCATCCACGCTTCGCGACCTTTGACCCAGGCGGTCAAGAGGCGCAGTTTTCCGTGCCGGTCCGCGCAGATGCTCAGCTGCTGCTCAAAGCACTGCGTCTGCGAGAAACAGGTGGGTTTCACAATCTCATATCTTTACATGTAGACTTGTACATGTAGACAATGTGTATGAGGGGAAGTGTGTGTGTGTATGTGTGTGTGTTTACCTGTGTGTAAAGGTGTGTTTGCAGCGCAGTCCAGCGCAGGTTCATCTCCCCGAGCTGCTCGGCGAATGCTGTGTGTTTGTTTCTGAGCTTCGGCTCGGTGTGTTTCACCAGCGTCTGGTTCAGGAAATCCACCGACATCTGCACACACACCTGAGCTCGTTTCAGCTCCTACACACACACACACACACACACACACACACACACACACACACACACACACACACATGCACAAGTGTAAATGACATACGTAGTAACGTTATGGAAACTAGGTGAACAATCGTCAGCCCTGCGTCTTTACCTTGTATGTGTTGAGTTGACGTGTGAGGTTTGATGCTGTGTTTAAAGACTGTGTGTGTTTCTCTGCGTCCTGCAAGTGTCCTTCAGCTGCACTGATCCAATCACACACCTCCAAGAGCAGGGCCTGAGGGGCCACATTGTCCACCACACGCTAAAGAGAGAGAGAGAGAGAGAGTTCATTGTAAAATACAGCGAGACACAAAATTACATTAATGCTGAGCTACAAGGATGGACTCAAAGACAAATAAAGGAAAATAAAAATGACAATAAATAGAGAAAAACAGGTTAAATGACAAACAGGAGACATATGAAGGGAGAATCATAAAACTCTGGAAAGGAGAAGAAAGGATGTAAAATATAAACAAAAATCAATAGAAACTAAAGAAAAATAAAAATAGATACATTAAGAGATGATTAGTATTTAAATTCATTTGATAGAAGGTCTTTATGACTTCATCATTCTAATAAAGGCTTTTAAAATAAATCCGGGTCCTACAGTAGTAGCACATTGTGGAACACGAAAAGGGTCACAATCAGGGTGGCTATGACAACAAGTGTGTTAACTTAGTTTAGCTTAAATTAAGTTATTAAAGTTATTTATTTATCACATATACTGTACATTGCCTGGCCAAAATTTTTTTTAACCACCCTATGTTTTGATTACAGCCGTAACAGAGTCGCATTAATTTCTCTCCAAGATCTTGTATTAATGATGTGAGAGTCGGAGCACTGTGTAAAGTCTTTTCCAGCACATCTCACAGATTCTCAATAGGGTTAAGGTCTGGACTCTGTGAAAATGATGTCCCATGCTCCCTGAATCACTCGCACACACAATTTGGAAGAAAAAAAATCCGGATTTAATAATGCATTTTACAGTTCTAAAAGTTCTGGCTATTTTATTTTTTATTGCTTAATGCAGGACAATTATTTAATGCTCCTCTCTGCATCAGTTAGGGTTAAATAACGTGCTACACTAACTCACTCACTCCCTCACTCATCGTCTATACCACTTTATCCTGTATACATGGTCGCGGGGGCCTGGATCATATCCCAGGAGACTTAGAGCAGCACCAGCAACGTTTATGAAAGTAGTTTAAGAAGTAGAATGATTACGGGGTACCATTAGGTGATGGGACAAGTTTCCGGGAGGGAAGTTTAGCTTTCTTGAAGAGCTTCATTAGAGCAAAAACATGCGGAAGACAAATACAGAACTACTGTTCCCATGACATGATCATAACCAGAAAAGTTCTCTTCTCCAATCGGAATGATTTCAATCAGATGTCTAACCGCAGCGAGTGTCTCCTTCTTCATCCCCCTCACCTGATGTAGCTCCTGTTGCACTGCAGTGATGTTATTGTTCAGCTCCGTCCAGCTGTGCTCCACCTCAGTCAGGTGATCTTTCAGAGACAGCAGGACAGGAGACAGCGCCATCATCTGGACCGATTCGGTGCTTCCGCCGCGGATCCTGGCATCTTCTGATATCTTCATGTGGGCACTTCCGTCTACAGGAACATC
The DNA here is from genome assembly GCA_011419295.1 of Clarias macrocephalus. Lineage (NCBI taxonomy): Eukaryota > Metazoa > Chordata > Actinopteri > Siluriformes > Clariidae > Clarias > Clarias macrocephalus. The sequence goes on from JAAGKR010005847.1 coordinate 8,557, forward strand.
GGAGGAACTTCTAGGCTCACAGAGCTGAGACTCGTCCTGGACGTTATCATCCCCTTCATTACATACGCCTGAGTGCGTGTTATCAGGAGTGAGAGCTTTATCGCTTGAGGAATCTTCTTTCACATCCTCAGCACGATGATCATCACCAGAGGTGGCGCTCTGTCCCGACTGTGAGTTATGATCAGTGGAGATGGCTGATGGCGTGTGTGTGTTCGTGTCTTCTCTCTCGCTGATCTGCAGGATCTCGGTGCCGGTGCTGATCACCGAAGCCTTGAGCGACGATTTCACCTCCAGCTCTTTACACAGCTCCTGAAAACAACAAGAACATAATGTAATGTACAGTAATAGTAACATAAGATAATAAGAGTTCTGAAGAGTGATTATAACAATTGAGGGTTGATTGAATATCGATATAAAAATAGTGGAGTAGTGTTCATAAAAACAAGTGTTATGATTTTGTGATATGATTTTGGTGCACTTCTTTTCTCCCAGCTCTCATATACAGTATAATCATGAATTCACAGATCAAAGTTCAGCTTTGAGCGAACAAACGCAAATGTCTTTCATGTCATTAAGACAGACAGCTGAAATATACAGCGTCGTAGCAAAAATGTAGCAGACGGTACCTGAACAGGATATTCACACCATCCATTCATAACGTACATAATCATTAATACATGATCGATTGATTGTTTTAACTCACTATAAACTCAGTGAAGTTGGAGAGGGCTTGTCTCGGAGAGGTCATGTGACCATTCCAGCTGTTCAGACGCACTGGGGCTTGGCTCATCCACTCCGTCAGCGCTGTGGCATCTCGCTGATACCTGTGTGTGTGTGTGTGGAGGGAAGGACAGTCACTTAACCATTCTCTTCATTGTCCAATGTTTCAGGTTTACCTTCATCATTAACCTATTGTTCATTATAATCTTAAACTTATTATTTGTCCAGTTCTACCTCCTCCAGAGTCTTATCAGGTGCTGTGCAGAATCTCGTCTGCTTTCTATTTTCCTTTGCAGGGCGACTAAACGCTGTTTCAGCCTCAGAGTAGCCACGCCCACTCTGCACTCGAGCCCGTCCATCATGCGACCGGACACTCCCACTTTCCCCAGTCTGCTGGCCTGATCAAAAACCAGTCCAATCTGTGCGCTGTTCGCCTCCAGAGTCTCCTGCAGCGTCTGATAACCAGGAAATATTGATTATAAACATGTTTATATTTCATATATAATTATTATTTTAAATAATAATATATAATAATGTATATAATATATGTATACTTAATATAATCATAAGTTACACTGTGAGTTATTATATTCAGGTACTAATTACAATCTTAGTGTTATCGTTAAACTGGACTGACTTCATAGCTCGAGAGACTGCTCTGTAGCGCCTCCTCTGTCGGCTCCTCCCACTGCATGCTGGGAAGCTGATGCTCCAGCTCTCGAAGCAGTTTCTCCAACCAGGATTTTTTCTCCTCCCACCGAGTCCACACCTTAAACACACACATTATTAACACTTACACCGCAGTGAAGCTTTAATTCTTGATTGTGACCGATGAGAAGGTGTTTAATTCTCTTTAACTGCACCTTTGGCAGTACATTAGTGCAGCTATGATTCACAACCTTGTATTAAAGGTTGTCATATTACTGTATACTTCTGTTTAATGAGTGAAGTCTTAGAGGTCTCCAAAATGTGTCTGTTAACGTTCTGCACTCTGACATCCGTGAAATTTCAAACGCACTGTTTCAGTGTCGGTGGCTCTAAACGCAAATGAGCTACACTCATATAATTTTATATATATATATACGAAAAGTTAATTATAATTTTACAGAAAATAACATTAAATTTTTATCTGAATATCAATATGAATTAACAGCATTTTGTCCAACCATGCCATAAATAAAGTACGATGTGTTGTGTAATAAGTAAATATTTACAGTGGAGGTCAGATCAGTGTGGTATCAGAGGAATAAAGCCCCGTGAGCCGTGATGTTACAGGTGTATGTTAATAAAACAGTTCAGTAATGTTGAGTCGAGCCCTCAGACTCACACCTGTGTTGCGGTTTGCTCCTACCTGTAGTGTCACCTGTAGAGCGGCGCCGCTCTCCTGAGCCTGACGCTGAAGCCTATCCACCTGGTCCTCCAGCTCTGCCACTGCAAAGTTCCACCTACAGAGGGCGCCATCGGGCAGCCTGGCAGTCAGGTGCTGCAGCGCTCGCAGACGAGAGTTCAGAGACAGGAAGAACTTCTGCACATGTAGAGGAGATGTAACGATTATATATATATATAATCTAATAATCACAATAACTGTCATAATAATAATAATAATAATAACAACAGTCTGACCTTTACTTCCATTACATGGTCAATGTTTCCTGTTTTTTATCTGACATTTGTAATAACTGCTCTGCACACCTACCTGTCTGTGTCTGTCTGTCTCTGTCTGTCTGCTTGTCTGTCTACCTGTCAGTCTCTGTCTGCCTATCTGTCCGTCTCTGCCCGTCTCTGCCTGTCTGTCCGTCTCTGCACGTCTGTCCGTCTCTGCCTGTCTGTCCGTCTCTGCACGTCTGTCCGTCTCTGCACGTCTGTCCGTCTCTGCACGTCTGTCCATCTCTGCACATCTGTCTGTCTGGTTCCTTGTAGTTGTATATACATGTATAAACTGCAGTAACTGCCCCTCTATCCGTTCCTTTAGTCTCTCACATTAATGTGTCTTCATGACATCGGCCTCCTCACCGTGTGTGTGCTGAGGAGTGTGTGTAGCTCTCGTGGGGTCTGTAGCTCCGTGTGTGTGGTGGTGTGTGAGAGTCGCTGTTTGCCGAGCTCCAGCAGGTCCTGCAGGCCTTTCAATACACACTCACACTGCTGCTGCTGCTCCACACTGAACTGTACATCAGCAGCACGCTGACACACACCGCCGTACACACCGTCCAACACATTCTGTACACACATAGAGAGAGAGAGTTACACACACACACACACACACATATATACTGTCAGCGCTTTGGTAATATTCAGAGAAAAGCTGTAATTTTGACTTGTTTGACAGAAGAAAGAAGAGAACAAAGGTTTAGAGCTGCTGTAGTTCAAGTGAAAACAGGAACCAACTGGATTAACATTAAACTAGAGGTGGAGCCACATTACATATTACAGTACCAAAACAAAAATGCAGAGAGAGGGTGTCTCACACACACACATCGTTACACACACGCTACCATACACAGCGTCCAACACACACTCTGCAACACACATTACACACACACATTACACACACACACACACCTCCAGCTTGGTGATGTCCACAGTATCCCCTGTCACTCGTCCCTGTCCCTCTGTCTCGTCTCTCAGCTCGGACAGCTCTCTCTCTCGCTCCTGAAGCTCCCGCTGTAACCCGGCAACAGCCTGCCGAAGGGTAACCACGGAGACAGAAAGGGTCAGAGGTCAGGAAGAAGTAGTAACTCCGGACCTTGTATTTGTATATATTTTTGACAAACAAACACAGGCATAAAAAAAACATAACAACAATGAAGTGTTAATGTGCAGGTCTTCACGGTGACGTGACTCTGGTGTTTACCTGCATCTGTGCGCGAGGATCAGAGCGTGAATCGCCATTAGTCAGGGTTTTCAGGGTCGAGGTGTTAGCGAGCAGGGCAGCATGCACGTGTTTAATCCTGTTCTGTGAGAAACACACACATGTACACACACACAGAGAAGGATTTAAGAGAAATCAACTCTGTTTTGAGGTTGTGTGAAAACTGCGAGCGTGTTCGACACGCGTGAGGGTGAGACGTCCGGGGAGGACAAAATGCTGACGCCGTCCCGCTTTCGTTTAGCCAAAACACGCTAAACAAATGTGTTTAAACAATCAGATAGGACAGGAGTTTCTCAAACAGCTGCAGGATTATATTAATGTCCCGGTTACAACACATCATCGTTTCTATAGTGACAGATCTCTCACATGGGCAAACAAAATTTGGCCAAGGGAAGGTGAAAGTTTCCTAAAGAGAATCGTTACTGGTGACGAGACACGGATTCGTCACTACGAGTCTGAGAGTAAACTGGAACGGAACCATCCTCAAACACAGACCGAGAAAAAGTTCAAAAGTCGACCATCAGCTGGAAAATTCATCAACGCTTACAGTTTTCTGGGTTTCTCAAGGACCAGAAGTATTGGAACTAGTGAAGGGTCGTTTTGTTGATGATTTATTCTTTTTGAACGAATCTTTAATGTGACTCAGAAGAGCGAGTAGTCTTAGAGAGTGATTTGTTTATTTTCTTCTGGGCGCGCGTGCGCAAAGCATCGCGAAACCTCCGTAGGTTCTGTACAGTAAACAGAAATGAGTCGTTACCTTTGAGGCTTCTGGTCCGAGTCGTTCGTTCTTTCGTCACGTGACTCCCATAGACGCTATGCAGTTCAGTAGATTCAAAAGAATGAACAACTCGGACTTGAAGACTCATGAGAGGAACCGTTTAATTCTGTTTCCTGTGTAATGCACTGCATAGTGTGTATGAGAGTCACGTGACAAAAGAACGAACGACTCGGACCAGTCGGACATACGACGGTGAGCTGCTCATTCTGTTTATCATAATGTGTCCTTAGCTGCATTGTAATATTTTAATTACTGGAACTGTAGCCATAATTTGTGTACGTAGACGAGTTGGGGGTCTGTTTATTGAAAATGTAACATTTTATTTAATTTCTGATCAAAAGAATAAAATAAATGAAATTCAAAGAACCGGGTCACTAACTTCCCATCACTAATCGGAACATTATCAGGAAAAATGTTCAATGATCAACAAACAGTGCTCGTTACAGTGAGACGCTTAATGTCATGTGACCTGCCCGGGCACATTACGACATCTGAGGAAGAAACACGGCTGAGCTGGAACAAGAGAGAAGAGTAGAACAAGAAGGGGTAAGAAAAGAAAAGACGTAAAGTAGCGGTAAAGATTTCATTAATCAGAGTCGAGTTCACTCAGGAGAGACACAGTCTGAAACATGAACATCAGGTGATCTTTAAACACTTTGAAGGAATTTGTATAAATTAATCTTCACCAATACTTCTGTTTTTTTTTTTATGCAAAACGAAGCAACATTTTAACCTTTATATGTCTTTGTATGAATACAAACCCCAACAGCATTTATGAGTTTTATATATATGGAAAAAAGTATTTTGATTGGTGACCAGCTGGGTTATAAGGGCAATAAAACATAATTGTAAGCAAATAATCCACTTAGCGTTAACTTCTCGTCTTGACACCGTCATGTCTTTGGATTGAAACACACAGCGTTTTATTCCTCACACACATTTAATCACTCTTGTTAGTCTTTAAATGGGAAAATATATATTAGACTGTGCAATACCACATAAATATTTTGTTTACATACATCAGGTACTATAAAGGGTTAGAAATGTGTGTGTGCACCCGTACGTGTGTGTGTATGTGTGTGAACATTCTCTGTGTGCTCTCTCTCTGACCTGTTTCTCGACGGTGTGATCCAGTTGTTTCTGCAGCTGCTTTTCTTTCTCAGAGAGAGCGCTCTGGAGCTCACACACACGCCCCTGCAGCAGATCCACACACACGCCGGGTGCAGGAGCCACGGAGCCTAACGAGCTGATGACCTCTGACCCCTGAGAGGTCAACTCGGCACTCAGAGAGCCGAGCTCCGCGGAGAGACTCTATCGATCGGACACACAGACAGGAAGAAGGGAGACATCAGAGTTAATTTACTGGGTTTGATGGGTGGACGGATTAATTAATTAATAGGAATGATAGATGGATTTGTGGATAAATAGATCAATATGGATGGATGGATGGATGCAAGGTAGTGTTTTGGATTGATGGACATATGAATAGGATAAATAGATGGATGCATCAATAGGAAAGATTGTGGATAGAATAGGATGGATTTTGATGGACGTTTGAATGGAGGGAAACATCAATACTGATGGACGGATGGATTGATGGATGGATGCTATAAATCTAAAAGGAATAAATAAAGAGTGAATGGATGGATATACAGTACAGACCAAAAGTTTGGACACCCCTTCTCATTCAGCGAGTTTTCTCTCTTGTGTTCTTTCTTGTGTTCTTTAGCCCAAACGCGTCTCTTCTGCTTGTTGCCTGTCCTTAGCAGTGGTTTCCCAGCAGATCTTCTACCATAAAGGCCTGATTCACACAGTCTCCTCTTAACAGTTGTTCTAGAGACGTGTCTGCTGCTAGAACTCTGTGTGGCATTGACCTGCTCTCTGATCTGAGCTGCTGTTAACCTGCGATTTCTGAGGCTGGTGACTCGGATGAACTTATCCTCCGCAGCAGAGGCGACTCTCGGTCTTCCTTTCCTGGGCCGGTCCGCATGTGAGCCAGTTTCTTTGTAGCGCTTGATGCTTTTTGTGACTGCACTTGGGGACATTTTCAAAATTTTCCCAATTTTTTTCGGACTGACTGACCTTCATTTCTTAAAGTAATGATGCCACTTGTTTTTTTCTTAATTAGCTGCTTTTTTCTTGCCATAATACAAATTCAAACTCTTTGAATGAGAAGGTGTGTCCAAACTTTTGGTCTGTACTGTATGTGTGGATAGAATGATGAATGGATGTGTAGGTGTACAGTATGTACAAGTCAATAGAAATGGATGAATGGATAAATATTAATAGATACATGGATAGATGGATGGTTGGATTAAGTGATAGATGGATGCTTGATAACGTTTTAGATTGATGGATGGATCAATAGGAAAGATAGATTGATAGATTGTGATGGATGACAATCTGCATGGTTGCTATTAATCTGACAGGAATAAATAAACGAGTGAATGGATGGATAAATGGTTGGATAGAGTGATGAATGAATGTGTCGTCGTATATACTAGACAATAGAAATGATGGATGGATGGTGGATTAACGGGTAAACAGTAATGGATGGACGAAGGGATCAATAGTGATGACAAATCCATGAGTTGATGGATGGATAAACTGGAGGAAAGGATGAACAGATGTGCACCTGTAGCTGGAGAAGCTGTGCGTGTGTGTCGGTGTGTGTGTCTCCTGGCTGAGAGACGAGTGTGTGAGAGAGAGAGGAGAGAGTGAGTGTGACGCCACTCAGCACCTCAAACAATCCCTCATCAACCACCTGCATGTCCTGCAAAGGAGACAGAGAGTGTTAGAGTGTCAGCGTAAGTGTGTGTGTATGTATGTGTGTGATCATGTGAGAGCCTTACAGGTGCTGACGTTGCTGTGCATCTCAGCTCTCGAAGGTGTGTGATGTGGGACTGGAGCTCCTGCAGACATGCAGCTCCATCATCACTGCTCCATACACACACGGGTGGAGGAGATATCTGCACACACACACACACACACACACACACACACACACACACACACACACACACACACACACACTAACTGACTATTATTCTTTATCGATTTCCTATAAATAAATTTAAAAATTCAGTGCAAGAAAGAACCTGGTCTTCCTGCTGCTCTTCTGCTCTCTGGCTGAGTCTCGTGTGAAGGTGTGTCCACTTCCTGTGCACAGACTCCGCTTCTTCCTGTCTCTGCTCCTCCCCTGGCCCCGCTGCCGCAGATACACCCAGCCTGAAGAAAACAATCAGAAACTTTCAAAAACTCAGAGACTTGAACCTTAGTGGTGTGATGTCACTAGATGAACCAGGGCCGATTTTTGCTCATGGTTCCTCATAGGAGGAACCTTCACAGGAACATTTTTTTTCTCAGCAACCTTATGTACATTATGTCTGGAAAATCCAAAGATATATTTTTTTCTATTTCCTGAGTGGCAGTTAGTGAAAGCTTTGCGCAAACACAACTAACAGGAACTGGTGTAGCGCCTCATTCTTGACGGTTGCAGCTCTTAAGTTCCTTGAAAGGTTCTGGAAATGGTGGAAGTGTGCCTTATGTGTCAGTGCGTGTGTGTGTGTGTGTGTGTGTGTGTGTGTGTGTGTGTGTGTGTGTGTGTGTGTGAGAGAGAGGGCTTGCAACTTCATAAGGGGAAGTGTATGTGTGTTACCTTGTGTGTTCCTCTACAGTTTGACTTTGCAGTCTGATTCTGCTTCCCCTTGCTGCAATGGCCTTCGTCAGATCTCTCTGCTCAATTAGACCCTGCTCTAACTCCTAAAATATACAAAGAGAGAGAGAAAGAGAGAAAGAGAGAGAGAGAGAGAGAGAGAGAGACGGAGAGACAGAGACAGAGAGAGAGAGAGAAAGAGAGAGAGAGAAAGAGAGATAGAGACGAGAGAGAGAGAGAGAGAGAGAGAGAGAGAAAGAGAGATGGAGAGAGAGACAGAGAGAGAGAGAGAGAGAGAGAGAGAGAGAGAGAGAAGCTTTCTTTTATTTGTACATTAGGGATAAACACAGATAAAAAAAACAGATCAACTTCCACCTTGAGGTCATTAACCCTTTTTTCCATTTATCTGAAGAGACGTTTCCTTCTAGAGACCCTGTTTTTGTTTGAGTCTGTCCTTCTGGATGTAGACACTCCTAGAATTCTCATCAGAAGACCCAAGTAAACCCAAGCACTTGTACTTCTTCGTCTTTCGATTGTCTGTTCCCTTTCATGTCTTCATGTCCACTGCATCCATAAATCTCCTCTTTGGGCTTCCTCTAGACCTCCTGCCTGGCAGTTCTATTCTCTGAACATGTCCAAACCACCTCAATCTGGCCTCTCTAACTTTGATCTCCAAAACATTTTGACGGACTGATTCACTACTACTTCAAAAGACATCAAGGAGAATAAAGTGTTGCGCCTTTTAATGTACAACTGCAGATAATCATCTATCTGTTCAGGACTGGAATTCCCTGCAGTTTTGTACCTGAGCCTCCAATAACAAACTGCATTAGACATCTCCTGTTATACTGAACCTCCAGCCTCCTATCACACAGTATGTTCCCTGTTCCGTCTGGTTCCTCTCAAGGTTTCTTCCTGTTGTGCCATCTCAGGGAGTTTTTCCCTCAGTACCGTCGCCCTCAGCTGGATCATTAGGGACGATCTGATCATTATGATTTATAGGTAAGGTGGAACCTTGACTGCGAGCATAATTGGTTCCGGAAGCAGGCTCATATATCAAAACACTCGTAAATCAAATTTTCCCATAAGAAATAATGGAAACTCAAATTATTTGTTCCACAACCCTAAAAAATATTTAATACAAAATATACAAAGTAAAATTAAGGTACAAAATCCATTAGTGAGTTTGTGCGCACATACGCTGTGTGTGTGTGTGTGTGTGTGTGTGTGTTTGTGTGTGTGTGTGTGTGTGTGCTCTTCTCATCATACACAGTAACCCTTCCTCCTCTCTTATTTGAGTTTCTCACACATACAAACACACGCACACAAACACCGCCTTATCGGGAAAATAAATAAGGAACATCTCTAATGACGCTTGACTGAGCGCAGACTAGCAGAATCACTGCTGTAAAATAAAAATAAAACAAATTAACCTGCACATTACCTTTGAAAAGAATCGCGACAGAGCAGTGTTTCTGTTAGAGAGTGTGTATGTGTGTGAAGGCGAGAGGAGGAGGAGAGAGAAAATGGATCTTTAACTTCTTTAATGAGACTTTCTTTTGCTTTACACGCGCACAAACACATGTGTTAAAATAAACTCAGTTCGATTCTGTAAAGCTGCTTTGTGACAATGACCAGTATTAAAAGCGCTACATAAAGACAACTGAATTGAACCGTTTCAACATTATGCTTAAAAATAACTTTAAAGGAAAACGCTAAGACACAAGACAGAACGACTACAAATCTCACATCATGTGTATCTCACTTGTGCAGCTATGAAAAGCTTAAAAACTCTATTTGACACCAATCAGAGTTGAAAGCACGTCAGTACTGTAATGCTGCCCAAAGTGAGCGGATACTTCACAGCCAATGAGTCCTGCTAACTGCACAGGAGGTTATAGAGAGTGAAAGTAAATCACTACTCTGTGTGTGTGTATGTGTGTGTGTGTGTGTGCGTGTTTCATACCTTCTGCTGTTGCAGGCTGCTCTGTCTAAAAAGTTTGGCCCTGCTCGTGCTCAGCATCTCTTGCACGCTGGTGCTGCGCTGTAGCCGAGCCTGCAGGGGGCGCTCTCTCTCTGCACACACCTGCGATATAAACACAAGATTTTAATAAGAAAAAGACAAAGAAAAAAATAAAGGAAAGCTGTAACTTTCTGACAGCTTCGGGACACAAAAACACAAAAGGCTGAGTTTCTTGTCCTATGAAAGTTTATAGAAAGAGGGACATGAGACATTCCTGTACATTAAATGCAACTATAAATAATAAATAAATATAAATGCATAAAAAGTTCATGTGGCCAGATTCCTGCAGTGTAAGAGCGATAAACCACTCGGGGACGCGCCGTTATAGGAAAATAATCAAGGTAGCGGTGGTGACTTTTCTCCATTACACCGTGCTGTAGCTGATGACTTTCCTGTAACAGCACACCCCAGTGTGTACTACGGCTAAGACTATCAGACTATCATCATGTATAAATGGCAGGAAAGGAAAGTGCTGAATCACACACACACACACACACACACACACAAAGAAAGGCTGAATCACACACACACACACACACACACACACTTTTCTACTGAGCCGCTGTTGCCGTGGTAAAGAAAAGTGAAAGACATTTAGCCGGCTAATCGCCTATCATAACAAGCTGATGTGCTTTTTTACTACAGGGTGTGTGTGTGTGTGTGTTTATGGGTGTGTGTGAGTGTGTGTAACACACACACACCTTCTCCTCGCTGTGTTTCTCCTGCAGCAGGAGCTGAAATGTCACCAGCTTGTCCTTCAGGAGCTGCAGTTTGGCGCTGAGCGCGTTCTGCTCCTCTTCATCATGACCCGGTGCCGACACTCCGGCCACCTTCTGCTCGAGCTCCAGAAACATCTCCTGGAGAGTCACACACACACACACACGCACACACACACACACACACACGCACGCACACACGCGCACACACACGCGCACACACACACACACACAGATGAATGTAAGACGTCCCTCAGTTTTGTCTGTTTTACATATGGAAATTTTGTCCACGAGCTGCTCACATTAACTTTCTGTGCAGAACCACACACACACACACGCACGCACGCACGCACGCACCACATTCGATCATTTTATATTAATAAATAAATGAACAAAGGTTAAATAAAGGAGAGATCAGAGTCCAGTCTGAGGAGAGACATGAGTCACGTAGGACATGTGTGTGTGTGTGTGTGTGTGTGTGTGAGATATTAAGAACTTCTCACTACTTAATGAACTGAATGTATAAAAGCTATAAGAGCCACTGCACTCTGTGACTTCAGGTCACCAGGTCACATGATTTAAATCTTTAATGCAGGTGTCAGATTTCTCTCTCACACACACACACACACACACACACACAGGGACATTTATCTAGTAAACAGAAGAAAACATTTTATTGGACCAGGTGACTGTCACACTCAAGTGTCATCATGAGGACCTTCAGGTCCTTGAAAACGGCTAAATACACGACCACACCTACACACAAAACATCTAGAGTGTACTATGCTATGCATGCACACACACACACACACACGCACACACAGAAAAAGTCTAAGTACAATAGTACTACAGATGTGTACTGTACTGTAAGTATAGTGTAAGTACAATAGAATGTCCACGGAGTAGTGTAGTATTCTGACACACACACACACACACACACACACACACACACACACACACACACACACACACACACACACACACACTCCCACACAAAGTAAAAGTTATAAAAATCATACTGTTAGTGATCATTTACAGAGTAATATATTAGGATACACACAATTGCACATGCGCACACACACACACAAAAAGGAGAAGTACAATAGCACTGTAACCGGACGGACACACACAGAAATAGACACATGTACAAACAGGAGAAGTGCACTATATTGTATATTGACTAATACTGTTAGTGTTAGTCAACATCTATAGTGTAATATATACAGTAGGAGACACACACACACACACACACACACACACACACACACACACACACACACACACCTGGAAAAAAAAAAGAGCTATATTTGTTTTTGTGTGTTTACAAGTGTACCATGTTCATGGTGTAGTTTTTAAGTAATAAAAATAACCCATGTTCATGTATTGATTGATTGATAGACAGACAGACAATCAAGAAGACAGACAGATGAATAGACAGACAGATAGACAGACAGGATGACTGAAAGGCAGACACTGTACAGAGTTCCACAAAAATCGATATCAATCTTGATGGTGCATTTACACACACGCGCGCGCACGAACACACACACACACCTCAGGAATCTAACAAAAAATAAATGAATATACAAAATGGATTAAAAATATAAAGGAGTTAAAAGCCTGCGCAGTGACGCGTGTTGGACTTGAGGACGCTGTACTGTAGATTTGCTGAAATGCAGCGGTCCAGTGCAGACACCTCGTCCAGGTAAGAGTTTCATCGAACTAACCCTTTTTTCTTAAGAACACTAACTTTAAAGACACTCAGTAACATAATGAAAAACGTTAAATTCTTATACTCTAACATGACTCAGCAGATTTTTCATAACAATAGTAATAAAACATTATAAATATATGAAACAACACATTCAGTTGTCCGAGTTAAAGCTGTCTGAACAAAACAAACATTCTGTCAGATGGAAATATCATCTGTAATACACCTCGACTACTGAGATGGGTCCAAACATAAACTATAATAACTGTTAAAGGGTGTGTTGACGTTCTTCCCTTCGCTGCTTAATGAGGACTCGTGTTACAAAGAGACAAACTGTAACGCAAATCCAGCTTTTACTCACCAATGGTTCTGAGATTAGGAGTTAGTTTCGATTCAGAAGTTATACACTTGAGACATGGCTACACACATGGCTATACACACACGGTACACACTCACACACTCGGCACATTGATGCGGTGGTGAGTGTAACAGCAGACAGAGGAAGTGTCAGTTTCCTTCACGCTACAGAGTTTCTCAATGCACTGACACTCATTACTGCACAGCTATTGATTGTGTGTGTGCACCGTATGTACTGCATGAATGCTTGTTGTCAGTGTTTGTGTGTGTGTGTGTCTGTGTGTGTGTGTGTGTGTGTGTGTGGTGTATGTGTGTGTGCATGTGTATGCACTGTGTATATGGGAGGTGAGAAAGAGACGTGATGTGCCACTGCTGCGCCCCAAAGACAAACAGCAAATCCACAATACAGAGTCTATTATGTTCTAATCCATCCAGGAAACCTCTTTTCAGTTAATCTTACACTGCCGAATTAACTCTTACACTACTGAATTAACTCCTCCTCTGATGAATTAGCTCTTACACTGATAAACCCCTATACTACTGAATTAACTCCCACACTACTGAATTAACTTCTCACTACTGAATTAACTCTTACACTGCCGGATTAACTCCTACACTACTGAATTAATTCCTACACTACTGAATTAACTCCTACACCGCCGAATTAACGCTTACACTACTGAATTAACTCTTACACTACTGAATTAACTCTTACACTACTGAATTAACTCCTCCTCTGATGAATTAGCTCTTACACTGATAAACCCCTATACTAATGAATTAATTCCTACACTGCCGAATTAACTCCCACACTATTGAATTAACTTCTCACTACTGAATTAACTCTTACACTGCCGGATTAACTCCTACACTACTGAATTAACTTTTACACTGAGAATTAACTCTTACACTACTGAATTAACTCCTACACTGCCGAAATAACTCCTACACTGATAAATTAGCTCCTACACTGATAAATTAGCTCATACACTACTGAATTAACTCCTACACTACTGAATTAACTCCTACCCTGATGAATTAGCTCCTACACTGATAAACTCCTACACTACTGAATTAACAACAAAATTAACCCTTACATTACTCAGCTAACTCTTACACTACTGACTTAACCTTAGAATGACGAATTAATTCTTACATTACTGAACTAACACTTACCTTACTGAACTGACTGACATTGTATAATCAACCTTTACATTACCGAATTCATTTTGCAGTGCTTAGTTAAGTCAATGCCAAATTAACCCTTTTGTTAATAGTACAGATTTGTTACCATCCTCAATTCTTTGCGTCTAAGTTAACCTTTACAATACTGAATTAACTGTTAAGATTATTTTTTAGCAGATAAGAGTACTTAATCAAACCTTACAGTACTGACAACTGTACCTGACCAAAATCGACACATGATAATTAATAATTACAGTCTTATGCAAACGTTTAGGCTCCCCTTGATAAATAACAGATTTTGGTGATTTTTTAATTGTAAAGATGTTCACACAGTCTCTCTTGGAAATGGAAAAAATGTACAATATTTTCAGCAAACACTGATGCATAGTTACTTCTTATGCCATAAATTGAACAAAAATTTAAAATAAAAACATCATTGCGGCATTGGGCAAAAAAAGTCTCAGATTCTTTTTTCAAGGTTTCAGACCTTAATCAGCTCGTTAGATCTGATGCATGGCAACAGCGGTCGTTAGTAAATGGCAATTTCATACATTTAAAAATACTTTGACTCTTCAAACCTTGTGCACACACTTGCGGACACTCAACAACCCTGGGTTTCCTCTAACCAGCTGTATAAGACTCTGAAAATGAAAGTTATTGAGGCTCACAATGCAGGAGAAGCTACAAGAAGATAGCAAAGCGTCGTCAGCTTGCAGTTTCCACAATGAGGAATGTAATTAAGAGATGGCAGTTCAGTGGAACTGTGGAGGTCAAGATGAGATCTGGAAGACCAAGAAAACTCTGGGAGGGAACTGCTTGTACGCTGGTCACAAAGACAAATCAAAACCCCCATTTGACTTCAAAAAACCTGCAGGAAGATTCAGCAGACTCAGGAGTGGTGGTGCACCGTTCCACAAGACCTTCATGGAAGAGTCAGCAGAAGAAAACCTCACCTGCGTCCCATCATAAAATCCAACGTCAGAATTATGTAACAGAACATCTACAGAAGCCTGATGTGTTTTGGAAACAAGTGCTTTGGACTGATGAAGTTCAAATATAACTCTTTGGCCACAATCAGCAAAGGCATGTTTGGAGAAAAGAAGGAGCAGCATTTCATGAAAAGAACACCTGGACAACTATTAATCATGTGGGTGGATCTATCATGCTTTCGGGTTGTGTTGCAGCCAGTGTCACAGGAAACATTGCAAATGGAGGGAAGAATGGATTCCACTAAATACCAGAAAATTCTGGAAGTAAACATCTCACCATCTGTAAAAAAGCTGAAGCTGAAAAGAGCAGCTTCTACAACAGGACAATGATCCTAAACAGACCTCGAAATCCACTATGGAAAACCTCAAGAGACGCAGCTGAAGGTTTTGGAACGGCCATCACAGTCCCCTGTGCAGGCAAGACCACCAAAGAATATTACAGAACTAGAAGCATTTTGCAAGGAAGAACGGGAGAAAATCCCAAGTACAAGAATTGAAAGCAGCTTTTAGCGGCTATAAAAAGCGTTTGCAAGCTGTGATATCTGCCAGAGGAGGCGTTACTGAGTACTGATTATGTAGGGTGCTGAAACTTTTGCACAGTGCAAAAATAATGTTTTTATTTTTGATCTTTGTTCAATTTATGACATAAAAAGTAACTATGCATCAATGTCTGCAGAAAATATTGTGCATTTTCTCCATTTCCAAGAGAGACTGTGTTAACATCTTTTCAATTAAAAATCACCAAAATCTGTTATTTATCAAGGGGAGCCTAAACAGTACATTACTGGATTAACTCTAACAGGACTGAATTTACTGTAACAGTCCCGAGTTAACCCTTACTTTACTGAAATAACTGACAGTGCTAAATTGACCGCAAAATGTACTGAATCAACTACTGCTTTCACAGTAGCAAATTAACTTTCTTAATAGTTACTTACTAAGACTGAACAAATGTTTGCAGTTTTTTCAGAAAGCTGTCTGTATGGGAGTCTCCATCCTTAGTGAGTAAACATAAGTATGATAACATACAGTGTTTAAAAAAAAAAAGGCAGGATAAAATATACCTGTGTTTTGCATTGGAGTCTGGACTGGTGACATGGAAAATTAATTAATGACCATCAATGAGAACGGAGGATTTAACACATTATAACCTGCGAGACCAAATCCGAGCCTATTAACTGACTGTGAGATAATGAAACTCACACTGTACGCATTAATAACTCCGTGTCAACACACCCGAATCTGATCAAACAGCCATTACAAACACCACACATGCGCGCACATGCACCACACACACACACACACACACACACACACACACACACACACACACACACACACACACACACACGTCTGCAGATTACAGATTTTATTAGTAAGCACCATGATGATTTTCTGAGCTTTTGAGATTAACTCTATTATTGATGTGATTATAGATCCTGTTATGAAGAAAATATAAACAGTCTGCCAAAAAGAAACTACACTTCTGTTCCCCGGGGCATTAACACCCCCCCAAAGAGCAAGTAAAGGTAACAGTGGAACAAAAGGCGTGCCGTGAGAGCGCCGCCACACCAGAGACAAACATTAGCTCATGAAACATGAACGCTCTTAATAGCGAGTAAGTATAAACTATAACCATTATAGTTTAAGTTTTTTGTCTCTTTTGTCATTGTCATACACTAGGTCACTGGGTCGCGGCTCCTGAACTCTCAGCCCTAATTCTGATCGTTAACCTTAAAGCTGCTGGATAATTAACAAACCAAAATCTCTCATAAATAATTTGAAAATATTCTTCAATACTCAATATGAGAATGCATATTTATTTATTTTTGTTTGCTTCCTAACAAAGCTTCAGGCCGAGCTTTTTTCAAACCTGTTTTTCAACTACTGGATGTTTTATAACCTCAGGGGGAAAAAAACTAAACAAAACAAATAAACTAAAAAACTAAAACAACAACAACAAACCCCCCCCCCCCCAGAAAAACTAATTTAAAACGTATAAATAATTAAATAAAAAAGCATAAAAAATTACATGAATAAATTAATCACAATAAATCAATAATAGAAAAGTTTAAATCAGTAAATAAATGGCTAAGCTAACAAATATATAGGCAAATAAATTCTAAGATAAATAAGGTAAAAAAAATAAATGCATAAATAAACCACTAAAATAAATTGACTAATAAACTATCAAATAATTATTATAAATACAGTATATACATTAATATACAAAATAAATCAATAAGAATAAAACAGACAAAACCTGTGATTGTGCTATTTTGGGAGAAAAAAATAATTAATATGTATATTAGAACTTTAAACATTATATTTTTTTATTGCAGTGTCTTTCTCATGACAGTATTTTTACATCCCCAGGATTTAGAGGTGTTTCTATATTTAATACAGACACACACACACACACACACACACACACACACACCTGTACTTATACACACACCTGTAAGGGCAGTAACAGTATATGAGTAATGAGTAAGAAGCTGGAACTGAGCCAAGCCGAGGCGCTAACATGAAACACACTGAACACACCAACGTGTGTTTCCCGACAGAGATGTAAAGTGCTTCACACACACACACACATACACACACATACACACGTGTGTATGTCCCCCTGTGCCGGCGCTCACCTGACAGGTGTGCAGCTGCTCCTGTACGCTCCTCTGCTCGTCTCGTTGCAGACTCAGCCGGGCCTTTTCCAGCCAGAGCTCCATCTGTGAGGCTCGCTCATTCCAGGAATGGAGAGATCCGTCCTGGGGAGGAGCTTCACCCAAGTGCAAGGGTTCACCTGCAGCCTGGAGACACACACACACTTGACAGGTAATGAACTGTAGGTTGGAGAGAGACAATGAGGAACGAGTGGAAAGAAGGATAGAGGGCGAGACAGGACACACAGGTAGCACAGGTAGGAAGTGTGTGTGTGTGTGTGTGTGTCTATAAGTGTTTAAACCAGTGGGTGTGTCTATTGACCATGAGAGGACCAGAAATACTGCTTCATTCTTGCTCCTACGTATAACACACACACACACACACACACACACACACACACACACACACACACACACACACACACACACACACACACACAATCTCTAATCTAGTCTTGTGTCTGGCTCTAATCAGTCCTCAGTGACTGACACACACACATACACATACACATACACACACACACACACATATATATATATATATATATATATATAAAGATTAGAGTCCTTACACCTCTCTCGTTTTCCCTCTCCCTCATGTTTTGACTCTCTCACTCATGTCATATCTCTCTTATTTCACCCGACTTGCCCCGCCCACCTGTGGCTAAAATTACTTCCTGAAAGTGCTGTTCGGTTTCACAGTCAGCTCGAGTGACAAGGAAGAAACACACACACACAAAACCACGGGCAAATAAAAAAAAAAAAGTCCATTGTGTGTGTGAGACAGTTTTCACTTCTCCATTTTTGCATCATCATTGTAGAATTTTACAACAAACCCATGCAGAGTTACACCAGACCTTCTCCATTCTCCATACATTTAGATTTTTGTTTTCGTATCACAGACAATTGTATGATTTATTCCAATATATGAATTAGACCCTATTGTGTGTGTGTTTAAACTGGAAGAGTCTGTGGGATGAGAGCCAAAATCAACGCTGCAGGGAAATATTAGTTAACTATTAATAAATTATTAATAATTCACTGGAGCACAAATAACAACATTCCTGGTAATAAATGTGCGCTTCCACAGCACTCCGGAGAAATGCGTTTGAAAAGGGTTCACGCTCAGGATGGAAAAAAAAACATGTTGGTTAGATAAACTGTTGATGTTTTCCTTTGAACTGATGTTTATGGTTGAAAAAAAAATATATATATATATATATATATATATATAAAAATTATCCTGATACAGAGATATCAGAGGTTCGACTTTTTACTCAGACGCTCTACAGTGTTGGACGCAGCCATAATGACAAGGAAAAAACATTTACACCGGTGCTGCTACATTATGTGACCAAGTTTCAGACCTGATTGAAACCTCAACGTAACTCTTTCTCCGTCATGCCCATGTTTCATCATGACATCATGGTTAGAACGCCTAAAATATTCAATAATGCATCCAAATGCAAGTGTTTAACAGACCACACACACACACACACACGTGCATGTAATCGAAACTGTATTACAAAGACAATCAGTGAAGGTCAACACACTCATTATGATTCTCATTGCAGACAGTGACATCAGACATCGGTTTTTATGAAGTTAAACCATTTTCCTTATAATCATAGTCTCGCATGCATGACTTTAACAGAAAGTACGTCCTTCTCCTAAGGACTAATCTCTGGCGCAATCAATGAATTAAGCAACTTCACACTCAAAGCTGGCGGTCGTGACCACAGTGTTGGATTTTGTAATGAACAGGTCATGGCGTCAACGTCATTAGGGTTGTTTGAAAGTACAGAAAGGTAGACAGATTCTCAGTATCAGCTCGCGTTCTGCTGTGAAATGGACGAGCATTGTGTACTACAATCACCAACAAAACTGTACAGATCATAAATGATTATATATCATCATCACATTCTTAAAATAATTCATGACTACACCCTCAGACATCTCAGGTACAATGACGCTGATTAAGTACATCACGATAACTGAACCCTTTAATTTCCCAGACGTTAAACTCGCATTCCACACCGTTGTTACGTTGTGACGTTATCTGGTGTTACAAAGACAACAGCCTCAAACAATGTCCCTTTGTTCAACTACTGTACACTGCGCCCGGTCCAAAACTAAAAGTCATCATTTCAGAAGAGTCAAATATATTGGGTTTGATCAAGCAAAGACAACAACTAAGGAAATGACTAGGACTGGATTAAGAACCCTGTAACACGTCCAGTGCTGAACCGGCAACTCTGTGAAAGTGATTAAAAAAATAAATAAAAAATAAAATCCTAAATGGCGATCACTTGAATGCTTGGTGAAGTTACACAGTAAAAAAATTCACAGCACAAGGGCATGATGAGAACTTGTTATTTACTTGTAAAACAACACTTCAGTTTGCTTCAGAGCGTAAAGTTTGGAACGATGGAAAAAGTCATGTGACCTGATGAGTCTAGGGTAAGAAGGGAAGCGCATGAAGCGATGCACCCATCATGCATAGTGTCCACTGTACAAGCCTCTGGAGACAGTGTTATGATCTGGGGTTGCTTCAGTCGCTCAGGTCGAGACTCCGCAACGTTATGGAGAAGTAAAATAAAGTCAGCTGACCACCTGAATGTACTGAATCACACCAGAGTATCACAAATATAGAGTTTTTCCTTCTTCCCTGATGGAACTGAGTGTGAGAGAGTGGGTCTGTGAACATGACAAATCATTTTCACAAATGAACTGGACACCTCTGAATGCAATCATCAAGTGTGCGACTTTTTGTCCAGACTGTGCATGTTGGAGGTCACAAAAGTAACCAGGGTTGCCAGGTTTCAACTAAAATTCACCCAATACTGTACAAAACTTAAGGAACTAAAACAGGAAAACATTACATTTTTTCAAATGATTTGTTTCCCAGACATTTCTGCTTTAGAGATTTTCATTACTTTATAATCCCCGTTTCCCATTCTAGAACTTTATAATACCTTACTTACCTTACCATAGATACAAACTGTCTACACCCATACTTTTAAAACACTGTCTGTTCTGTACATTGCTCCTCCCCTAAACATGGGGCAGCATCATTATGGCCCCCAAGGGCTTCTCTTTGCGCTTGTTGTGATGAGTGTGCTAGATTTGTGATAGAGGTAAAAAAAAGAAAAAAAAAAGCAATGAAATCAATAGAGCGCTGCTTTTTTTTCTCGTCAGATAGTGACGTTTTTAAACCCTGTCTGTATAAATGACCTCCCGCTGACTAAATGAGTTTCACTGTAGTAAATTCTACCAGAAGTTGATGATTATACTACGATTAAGGTTGAGATTTGTATCAGTTAACTGATCAGATAAAAAAAAAAAAAAAAATTTCTAGCTGGATTCTTGTCCATTTTCAGCCTGGTGTTTAGATTTTAGTTGTGATCAGTACTAAACAAGGAAGCATAACGAAAGTGAAAGATCCAAACTGGGTAATTAAGTAGTGTTTATACTAGTTGAGTAGATCAGGCTTCGAACTACACACTGTAAAGTGTTAGCAGGTGAGTTCAGGTTTCGGAGGGGATACACAGGTGAGATCGGGGACGACACATCCAGAACGGAGACATTTTAACACCCGCTTACCAGGCTGTCCGCTGTCCTCTCACGACGGCGTGTAAATGTCGGGGCAGAAGGGACCGGTGTGTGTGGCGCCTGATCTGACTTTACAACTCTGTTTACAACCGGAGACGTTATCTCGTCTTGGATTAACGCCTCCTCCTGGGCTGAACTGTCAGTGACCCGGTGCGGGGTTACGCCTCCCTGAGAGTCTGCGGTTTCTACCTGAGTGTGTGTGACCTCTCTAAACATGGACGGTGTGCTGCTGGTGTGTGTCTTCAGCCTCTCTGACTCGATTTGCTTCCCCTTCCATGCACCGCGCTCCTGACACACAGAAAGAGAAAAAGAGACGACTGAGAGCAGATTTTAAGGGGGGTTTATTTTTATTTGTTTTTAAAGTTTTGCTTCATTTTCTTTTCAAATCAGACAAAAACCAGTCACAAAGGTGGAAGATGAGGAAGGAACAGAGTGCATGCGCAGCGTTTAGAGCTACATCAGTGCATTTACATGGAATAAATAATAGAATAAAAAGCATTAAAAAAAAGAAAAAAAAATCAACAACCCAAAAAGCACTTTATTCTTCTGAATGCATTTCAGAATGGAGATTTCAGATAAGAGAGACAGAATGTGTAATTGTACATTAGGCTCATTGAAGTAGTTTGTTATGTAAACACGTTCTAGGGAAGAAAATTTTTTTTTCATTAGCATCAGGCAGCATGAGTACAATTCATTAAGGCACCTCGTATAATACAAACTGCTGTATTATATTTCATATAATACAAGTCCAGTCATGACCGTAGTAAGTCATAAGTTAAACATCGGTACTGAAGCACATGCTATACAATGGATTAGGGAGAGGATTAACATTTTGTATTTCGTTAACCAAAGACGATGCTCAAGGTGGCATGCAATTACGTCTTCTGGATTTCAACACCACAATAAAAATAAGGCGCGGATCAATGCATCGTCAGCTTCATAAAGTGCTTAGAAAGCATAAAAATATCCAACATTTCCAAAATTAATTTGTATGATATCTGAGGTTCCTAACACCTTAGGGAGCATTAAGTATTAATTACACATTTAAAATGTCAAAAAACAGACCTTTAGATATTATTTAAAAAAATCTTAGCAGATCAAAGGATTAAATAGAAAAAATCCTGTTTTGAGAAATGTAATATTTTTTACACTGCAGGACTGCTGAGGCTCCACTGTGACTGATCGCTTTCTACAATAGCAGCTCTGTATTGATCTGCTCATCCTAATGTGTCATTGACTGCTCAGGCTTAATGAAAGGAGTCTCCAGTGTCAAAGCTCCGCCCGAGTCGAAGTTCTCTGGTGCTAAAGCAGTTGTTGTATAATCTGCCATCTTTTGAAGTGGTTGGTAAGGGAACAACTGTTTACAATTGCTATTATTTGTTTATTAATTACTATACATAATTGTTTATAATTGCTATAACAAGCTTGTTTCACATATTTAAAATAGATTTTAAAAAAAAGGACAAGGTGTACATTCATTAAAGATGAAATCACTGGCAAACTGCTGTGGTGTATGAGGAATAAAACACTAACAACAATGTGTGAGAACAGATTATGAGAATGTCCAGAATGTAAACATGTCAAAAAATAAAAACCCAAACCGCGATCTTTGGCTTTGTTCATTTTTCATAAGCATCACTAATCACCCTGACTTTAAGGAACAGGACAAATGCTCCATGTAAATGCACTGCACTTATAAAAAGCCATTAGGGTCCCAATTCTGGAACCTTTCGATGTACAGGCTCCAGAAGGTACTCTAAGTCTAGTTCTAGAACGTTCCAGATGTAAAGGCTCTAGAAAGCGAGTCTACTTCTATAGTAGAAGACGGAGAAGTTCCACGGAAAGGGAGCTCTAGAACTAGGAGACCACACACTTCTGCTGGTCTCGGGGAGGAGACTCGGAGACTAATGGGGTTTTGGTTACCGGCTCTGTGGGGGGAGGTTGCGGTCTCGCGTCGGCCGCTGGTTTAGACGCGGCTTCAGGATCACTCCCGCCTTCGTCTGCCTGGAGAACGCAGAAGGAAAAATTAAATGGAATGAAATTCATTACATTCATGACGAGTTAAAGCAAAGACAAAATCATGACCGCGACATTAACAATCATAGCAAAAAGAAAGCGACTCAAAAATTAATCAGGGAACAGTTTACTCAAGGACACATAGACAAGCGCTACATGAGACATGAACCCACATAAATACTTATTACACAAACACGTAACATCTTATAACAACTGTTGTTAATAATGTATGTGACACTAAAAACACTATAAACACTATAAAACCTGGATCAAGAGCTGCTTTCTTTATATCTGATTTCAAACTACAAAAACAGCTGAGTCTAGGGACAGTAAATTTTTTCCCTTAAACTTTAAACCAGCTTTAATTATAATAGTTAATGTACTTGTCATACGCAGAGAGCTTAAATGACACGCCTGTGTATAACCTGTCTAGATAACCAAACACTTATAAAAATCTTATTACACACACCAGCTGTGTAAAAACATCTGTTTCATGATAGTAAATTACATAATAGCAGAATTTTTATTTATTTTTATTTTTTACTGTTACTAAGTGTCTAGGTGCATGTCATGTTCACAGAGCTACATAGCACATACTGTACAGTACATAACCCCTTCATAACAAAAACCCATATAAACTGACACAAATTTACAAAATCACTTAAAAAGGTTTATTACACACATAAGCTGTTCTAAAGACTGATGTTTAATAGAAAGTTACATAAAACGCAAGTCTAATACCATACAAGAGAATAAAAAGAGAAGTTTTTTTCACCTTATGTTATTTAAAATTAATTGTACTGTGTCATGTTGCATGTTCTTCAAACCCCTGTAAACTGACTCGTGTGTTATTCTAACATGACTTGAAATTTACATACTTTATTTATGTATGTCCTACAAATAACATGGATTAGAACAGCTTTTTTAGGATGGCTTTATACAATTGTCACACTGCATTATGAACACTACACTGGAATCTTTATAGATGTTTTCGTATTATAAAGTAGACATTATGAACGAGTTCCGTTCCGGGAGAATGTTCGTAAGTTCAATTTGTTCGACAAAGTCAGACAAAGTGAGTCTTGCATGCCTTTGACATGAATATACAATATAAAGCATTGACTAAATCTGTTACTTTTCTCAGAGCTGTTTTCCACTGTATTGGACTGTGAACCCTGTTTTGTTGAGGATTTTACGAAATGATTATTATTCACCATCAGGATATCTTTAAAAGACATGCATCTTCTATCATCGACCTCCTTAAATAATCATTAGACATGGAGGAAAAAAACGTATCAGTTATACATCACAATTCATATCGCTACACTGGCTTCAAAATAGATTTTTTTTACTTTATTATTTTATTCAATTAAAATGGTTGCATTTTAGGTGACATGTTGCAGTTCCTCTATAATCCTACAGGGGGCATCAGGATGCTGTGTGGTATGAGTAAATTATTTTATGTTTGTTAAAAATTGTAACCAAGTAAAATTGAAAAAAGTTTAATATATATTTATAAATATAAAATTGTGATATAAACAGAACTGCAATATAAATCGAATCGGCACCTGGGTATCGTGATAATATTGTATTGGGACGTCCCTGGTGATCATAAGTAATTTATTTGTCATGTTAATGATGGAACATTTTAATAACGTTTGCTCTGGTTAAAAAGGTTTAAAACTTGGGGTTTATTTTTTACTGAGTTCTGGTCAATCATATAGAGATGAACCAGAATGAATCAGTTTAGTTTTTAGGTTTTAAAGGGTTACCTCTGGGTCTGTTTCCTTCCTGTCCGGCTCGGCCGATTCAGCAGCAGCCGCCGTTCCTTCACTCTCTGCCTCCTGAACAATAAAAATTCAAGTCAGTATGAGGTTCGACTTTCTAATCCTTCTTTGCATGTGTATTTTAACACTCTCGAGTACACACTGCAACCGTGATGGGAAAAGTGAGCGGTCACAAAGACCCGGGACGATGCTGAAAGTGTGACTACGGTGCCACCTACAGGTGGAAAAGAGAAGGCATGCACACAGGTAGTGTGAAAAACACGAACATCTCAAATCTGTGCTTCCGAACGTGGAACGACAAAAACGAAACAACATTTCTGTTAAAAAGCCAGCATGAAGTGAGCAAACATTAAAAAAACAAAACAAAAACACAATAACAACAACAGAATACCAGATTTCAGGCAGTGGAGCGAGAGAGAGAGAGAGAGAAAGACATGATGAAAGAAAAAAGAGAAACTCCAGAAAAGGAGAACGGAAAAAAGATTGGACTGAGAAGTAAACAGAGAGACGACTTTTTTTTTTAATGAATGATGTCCAGCTTGTGATGCCTCAAAGTTGGGCTGGTAATATGAATTTCCCCAGACACAAACATCTACACAACCAGTGCGTGCATGACAAGCCTGCATGTCATCCTCATGTTTGATTAAATGATAAATAAATACAGTAATTGTGCAATAAAGCTACAGTAGGTGACCTGAGCAGCATCGTTCTATAGGACTGAAGAAACAGGTAAAATAATCTACTGTAGCCTGTGTTTAGCCGAAGACTCAACATCAGATAATAATAATAATAATAATAATAATAATAATAATAATAAAGTAAGAAAATCATTACGGGGCATATTGGAAAAAATATTTTACAAACTTTATTTATTTATTTACTTATTTATTTGATTTAGAATACTCACTAGGATGATTTATTCATAAATGATCTCTCTCTTCAGATTCAAGATTAAAAGGAGGTCTAGTGAGTGTCGTGACATAATGTACTGTACACGTGACATTTTTTCCCCTTAAACTTTATGCCAGCTTTTATTATAACGGTTATAATACAAATTGACTTTTCGGTCATTTTGAGACACTTAGATCGGTCTTCAGTGTGTGTGTGTGTGTGTGTGTGTGTGTGTGTGTAAAAACATTCCCTCTTTTTTTTTTGGTCCTTTTTCCATTTTTGTATTGGCCAGGGCTTAATCAAACAAATATAGCAAATTTTCACCCTATTGTGACCTCATACAAGAAGATACCCGTCCCTGGTTAGTTTCAGCAGCTGGAACACTAACAGACACATTCTGAAATTATTCCTCCTCCCCTGGCCCACCCACTCCCACTCCCATTATTTTTGTTCCCAGTTCTTGGTGAGATTTGGCAGCACTGATGATGTCACGTCTAAACAACCATCTACATTCGTTCTCAGGTGCAACTGGCTTCCTTATCGGATTTGATCCGTGCCTGAGAACGCTGTACTGTACTGTACCCAAGACGACCTCTAGAAGTGGACTTGGCCATGGTCCCCGAGCGCAGGACAATCGTCTTCCCACTGATTAAAATGAACGAGACTTTGGGGTCAAATGATCTCAGATATGGTTCCAGGCTGCCAATGTGAAAACGCCCTCTGAGGGACCTCAGACCATCAAAACAGTAAAATACAGGACCTTTTAAAGCTACTGTTATGTCTATTAGAAGCTGTTAGTTCTCTTTTTTGTTAAAAGATTAATCTCCCTTTACATTCATGGATTTGGATCTTGTCAATTTAATCTAAAATATTTGTTTAAATGACTTTTTTTTTATTTATATAAGCCAATTGTAAAAAATTAAAATAAAAACTTTAATCACTGCTTTTACAAGGTCTTGTTACGGAAGAACATTTTGGCATTAAATGCTAAACCACTTACTGAGATTTTGATCTAACTTGGTAACATTATCTTACTTCCCTATTTAGTCAGCAGGAAATCTGTTAGTTCACACACACACACACACACACACACACACACACACACACACACACACACACACACACACACACACACACACACACACACACACACACAAACACAAACACACACAAAACTGCTTATTACTGGAGTCGACAATAATAAAGACAGAAAGACAGGAAGTCGCAGAGAGACACGTGGAGAGGTGGAGAAACATGTGATAAGGAGTCTTGAGAGGAGACGCAGAAGAGAAATACTCGGGTGACGAAAAATAGAAGAGATGAGGAACATGGAAGAGGATTATGTTTCTTTCCTCCTGCAGCGTCCATCTTTTACCTCTGTTTTAAAACTCATCACACTCTCAAAGCCTGCAGCGCCTGGACACCCTCTCATCCCTTCATGTTCTTCTCTCGCATCTTCAAACCAATCATCATCAGTGTCTTCTCTCACGTCCATGAATATTTCCTCCTCGTCCTCCTCATGCCCTAGCTGCTGTCATGTTAAACACATACACACAAATGTATATTACCGCCTAACCCTAACCTTCACCTCTGTAACAAAATAAATAAATAAATAAATAAAAACACCTTATCAGGAGAAAATACTTATGAGATTATGAGAAACGTAATTCACTCTTTGTTCCAAAAATGCTTCCTGTTTGAAGATGGTGATCCGCCCCCAGAGTTATTAAGGATCAAAAAGATATGAATATTAGTGAATATGAATTAAAAAGCTCCTATGATACGATCAAACATCTATTTTAAAAACAGAAAAGTGCTTTAAGAACACGTTACCAAAGTAAAGTCAGTGAAACAGGACATGAGTTTATCTGAAACGTAAGTGTCAGATCCGAGATTAAATGTTTCGCTCTCACACACTCAAGCACACACACACTGAAAATTACTGTACAATATAAACACTCGCCTATATATGCACAATAAATACATGTTAATCCATAAAAACAGATATAATAATGCAATATCATAGACATAGGTGTGCTGTGTGTGTGTGTGTGTGTGTGTGTGTGTGTGTGTGTGTGTGTGTGTGTGTGTGTGTGAGTTCTAACCTGTGTGTGAGCTGATGATTCGAGTCTCTGCTCAGGCGTCGCTTCCTTTACTGTCATCAGCACGGCTCCAGATCGTGTCAAAACGTCCTCCGTCATCCGTACGATCTGCACCTGGCCCTGCTCCAAAACACTGTCCTGAACACACATGCATGATAAAATACAACAACGGCTTGGTTAAAAAAATAACAAAAAAACATACTACGGTCCATAGTATGCAACTTACAGCACTTAAAAGATCTGCTGATAATATCCTGCTGCCAGACAGATATAGATTTTAACTATTTCTTGTATGTTTTCGTAATAAAAATATAATGGAGAACGTCAAAAAGTCTACAATTATTAAAAAATTTAAAAATATTTTTAAAAAAGCAATTCAAAATAAAACAAAATTTCTTGAATTTGTTTTTTTAATTGGCTAGTGAACGTTGAATTATCCAGTGATCGGCTAAGTTTTATCCTTTATTCAAGGGCAACCTGTAATGTACATAGGTTCTGTACCTGAGGTTCTTCCTCCGTGATGGTGGGAGGAACACGGAGTGTGCAGGATGTTTCACACGGCTCTGACACCACAACAGTGTGCTCCAGTGACAGCTAAGGGGAGAAATGTTAAATCAGTATAATAATGTTGTATGTTGTTCAGAACTCGCTCTTTTAAGACATTAAGGCTACTACTACCATCAGCCCGGAGGGCCGAAGACTATCACGTGTTTCCTCCCAACCATGTGACGCCAGCCGACTCTCATCCCTCCCCTCTGAGAGAGCTCGGCCAATCAGCTCTCTCTAGACCTCCGACTGCGAGAGGTTACAGCATCACCCGGGAATCGAACTCGCGATCTCCGGATGATAGGGCGAGAAATTTACCACTGCGCCACTCTAAACTTAAAAAACATAATATTTATCCGATCTACTTTTTCCATTTCTCATCTGTGATTCACTCTCCGAATACCGAACAGGGAGTGTATTTGTCTGACGACGAAAGAAGTACAACTTAATGTAAACAAGGCGTCAGATACTCGACCTTACAGAATGTGATTTCTGTGTATTAATAAGTTAGACAGAGAGACACACAGACATGTACGTGGACTTCAACCTCAAATAATAATAATATCACTGATTACATTAAAGATCAGAAGATTAAGATTTTAACCATTTCTAAACACTCTTTAACCATCAATGAGTACTTACGCTAATGTATATAAATCAATATTATAAATCAATACACTCTATATATAGAGTGTGTGTGTGTGCATGCTTACCTGCTCTAGCTCCAAGAGTTTAATCATTAGCGAGTCAGCATTGCTGAACACAACGAGTGTGTTTTCTGCTCCTTCTGGCAAACTCAGTCCGGTTTTACAGCTCTTCAGTTCGTCTACTGTCCTCTTCATCAGCTCAATCCTGCTCACAGCAACCTGGTGAGAAGAAAAGAAAATGTGACTGTGAACTTTATACCTCAATAGAAAAGCCTCCTATATTTACAAACGTTACACACACACAGACACACACACAGACACACACAACACACACACACACACACACCCTGAATTTGTCCTGGCTGATGCCTTGTTTTGAGGTGAGCGCTGATCTGAGCTCAGTCACGTCCTTCTCCATGATCTTCAGCTCAGCCTCCATGGCGTCCACCTCCTGCGGTGGGAAAACAGAAAACAAATCTTTACACACATCAGTTTGGGCAAAAGCAAAGTTCACTTAATCCGTTATTATTATTATTATTATTATTATTATTATTATTATAGACTCTCGTTTGCTCTACTTCTGAGGATGAGATTTTAAAACTCACTGCAGAAGCGTTTTCCAACGCTGTTAGAGCCTCCAGAAGACTTTTCTGCATGTCCGCTACGCGGCGCTCCGCTTCACACAGCTCCTGCTGTAGCTTGCTCGCGTCACACACACTCGCCATCTCCTTCAACACGCCCTCGAATCCCTGCAAAGTCCGCCGGATCTGCTCCGAGTCGTCAAGAACTATCTGCAAAAGAACATTAGGTGAATTAATAATAAACAAAATGGAAACCTCGTAAACTTTATTTATATCAGTGTTTGTTTACAACACATTATGCTGCTTTATTGAGATCAAGGTTTGGTTTAGGCTTGAGTGCAGGTTAAAAAATTTTCTTAAAAACTTGCATATGCAACGAGATATCCATTTTCCAACTGTTTGAGGTTTTTATAACTAGTTTGCTATGATCAAGAATAATCATTTGTTTGTATAAATTTGAATTATTAAGTCCATAACAGCTGTGTATCTAAAAAGGAGGAAATGCAGAGACTTAAATTCAGAATTAAATACCAGAAAAGTTACAATACTATTAAAAAGTTTGGACACCTTCTAATTCAATGTTTTTTGTTTTGTGATTTATTTTTCTACACGAGCAATACTGGATTTTTTCCAAACTATCAAATAACACAAATGGCATTAAATAATTTAATAACAACAACAACAACAACAGTCAGTTGTCATTTTAAGACAAAAAGGTCAGTTGTTCTGGAACAGTTCTTGCAAGAACAGTATTGTCAAGTGTATTTATAAAAATTAAAAAAAAAAGGAAAAAGAAAAAAGTGTAACGTGTACAGTATATGTATATAAAGTTGGGTTATGTGGGATAGAAAATGCGGAATTGAGAAGGAAATTCTCTCTCCTTTCATTGTGAAGAAAAAGTAAGAGAGATATAAAAAATCTTAATTGAACACCCAGATTCTTCAGCAGCCTGTAAAACAGCACGTGATCCATCACAACCTATTATTTGTCATTAACAATGACTTTGTGTTTAACGGTAAATGGTAATGTAAGATGTGTGTGCCCTTTAATTTTTAGTGCCCTTTAATTTTTCTACTAATTGATCTCAAGAAGTCCTCTGGTGGTCTGTAATGACAGGAGTGTGTCCAAGGCCTCACCTGCAGAGAGTTCATGTGACTGTCCAGACATTTGGCAGTGGTGTAGGTGTACGATGCCGTCAGCCACGACTGAGATTCAGCAATCCAGCTCTGAGAGCCTTTCACCATCTCCTCATGGTCCTGCAACCAACCACGGATCTGTACATAAAGAAAACACATCGATATGAGATCAAAAAGTGTGCTTTATACTGTATTTATAATTTTCGGACAGATTAAATTATTGCATTTTTAAGTGTTTTTTTTAGTGAAGACATACAGTAGCACCAAGGGTCCCAAGAAGGTTAGCAAGAAGAAAAGGGAGACGCTTTCATTTTGGTTTTTCAAGCAGCCGGTGACAAGAGGAATCATAAATAAAGGTCAAGCGAGGTTTAATGTCTATTTATTACATATTTTACTTAATTTACGTGTCTTTTCTAAATGTTTTGATTGTTTTATTTGCAAAAATATGATTATTGTGTTGGAAATTGGGAATATTGGGAATATTTAGGGTGGCTAGAAGGATTATCTGCATTTACATTATCTCCCATTGGAAAACGCGTTTCACAGTAAGAAATTTCACCTTAAGATTGTCAGAAATCCAGAACGGATTAAATTCGTACAGTATGTCGAGGTTCAGTACCTTAGAATAGTTTTTAATGAATGTGTTCATCTTAAATGATATAAACTAGCATTCAGGTTTATAGCTTTTATTAATTGTTTTACTGTTTGTTACTTATAAAGAAAACATTTTGCTTATTTTATAATTAATGTTGCTACACTATTGTTTGGTTCAACTGAAACGATTACTGACAATCAAGAAATCGACACAGACTTAAAGCTTGATCCTGATTACATCCGTCACACACATTAATAAAAAAAATGAAGCAACAACAACAAGCGGCTGGCGTGTACGTCAGTGAATCAGGCTGTAGCGAGGGTGTGATATCAGTCGTGCCTTGTTTAGGAAGGCCGTTCTGTCCTCAGCTTGTTTGGACAGGTGTGTGTGTAGTTGCTGGATCTGAGACAGTTTCTCCGTGAGGGCCTGCACCTCCTCCGGTTTCTCCTCACTCAGGTCCTGGATCTCCACCTCAACTGCTGCGAGACGCGAGTGCAAGCCGTCCAACTCGTCCCACACACGCTGCAGCAGAAGATACACACATTCGACCACAGCTAATAACAAACGCCAGATGTTTTTAAAATTAGTACTGTTTAACTGCTTTTGCACATAGATTCTACTGGTGTGTCATTCACACTGTGTTAGCGTCCACTTTTAAAGGTGGACTCACCACGATCAGTCCGCAAGTGACACCAAAACTACTTAACTTTTCATTAAAGTATTTCCAATTTCTTTTTTTTTTTTTTAAGGATTTTTTCCCCCAAAATATACAAAATGTAATGTTAATAAAAGAATAAATCCCTAATCATGCTACAACAAACACATCAGGAATCGACGCCATGTGTTACTGCCAATGCCAGTGAAGTCCACAAAAAGGGGAATACGTGACTTCACCATGTTATAAGCAGGACTGGACCACCATTTTGACCAGTGACCATAAATAAAGATATTAATTTATTTCAATTTCTATAATTCTGAGTGCAGAAGCTCCTGTGTATGATCTCGGCAGAATAAAAAGAATCAGTGCTGCGTGAGTGAGTTGAACCTTCTGTGCGCTCTCGGCTTCAACGACGTTAGGAGACTTTGTCTTCAGCCTGCTCTGTACGGCATCCAGGCCGGTGTTGATCTCTGAGAGTTTAGCATCCAGCCTGTGTAACGGGCCGCTCTTCTGCACCGCGACCTCCACCTGGAAGATGTGAAATTTATTTCACACGCTCATCTCAGCATTTATAAGAAAAAAGTCTGTTCAGTAATTATTAGACATAATTCGATACATAAAGCGAGCTTTAGAGACAGGGTTCTTAGTTATCATGATTATGTTCTTATGTGTATCATACTGTGTATAAGGATTGAAATTCTGATCCAGGCTCAGGCAGTGCTGGACCGTCGTCTCAGGGAGTTTTTCCTTCACACTGTCGCCCAGGCCACTCATCAGGGACACTCAACTCAGATGATTATGATTTATACTATTATACTATGATTATTAGATTATGATATTTCCTCAGATTTTTTTTACTTACTTTTGCAATTTGTGCAAATGAAAATTTAATTTTATAACTCTGCTTTGCGGCAACGACTATTGTTAAAATCGTTATATAAATAAAACTGAATTAAATT
This sequence comes from Clarias macrocephalus, assembly GCA_011419295.1. NCBI lineage: Eukaryota > Metazoa > Chordata > Actinopteri > Siluriformes > Clariidae > Clarias > Clarias macrocephalus. The sequence goes on from JAAGKR010005847.1 coordinate 41,753, forward strand.
GGATTAAGGAGTTTCAAAGTTCCCTTGTTGATCCATTTTCTAATAAATTAGTACAGCACCAAGTCAGAACAGCAGGTGGTGGCAATGCAGTGACAAGGAGTAACAGGAACACACACACACACACACATACACACACACACACACACTCACTCACACTGTGCCGGTCTTAGTATGAGCCACAGCCGTAATGAGCACTATGGAGAGCACAAGCTGCAGGTGGCTAATCTAACACATCCAGTGCTAGTGTGTGGTGTGTGTGTGTGTGTGTGTGTGTGCGTGCGTGTGTGTGTGCGTGTGTGTGTGAGAGACAAAGAGAGACAGAAAGAGAGAGAGATACTGTACAAGGACCTGTCTGTTTATAAGTGAGAAAATCCTGCCTTTAATACAGAAGCCATGAAAAACAACCTCAGAGCACTACAGTAAGTAAGTTAGAAAGTTTCAGGATTTGATATTGGTTATTCACGAACTTTATAATGAACTGTATATACTGTAAAGTAATAATGTTCAGTAAATAGATGTCACCCCAAGCATACGGCAAAAACAACAACAAAAAATGGGATTAAGGCTGAAAAATATTTGATACCTGTTTTCCTACTTCCTGTAGTGAGTGAGAGACTTCCTGTAGTGGGCCGTCGATCTCCACGGGCACCAGAGTGTACATGTCTGTATATTTTATCCTCAGGCCCTCCATGATGCGCTGCAGCACGGCCTTCTGGGTACACAGTTCTGAGTGAAGCTCCTAAAGACACGGACAGGATTTATTTTTTTGGTCATTCAATGAATTTGAAAGCTTAATCTTTTGGACGTTTGAACAGAGTGTACTGATCAACGATCAGCTGCTCATATCGAGTCACATGGCACAACAGCACAAGTTACGCTCTTCAACTTACATCAGTTCACAGATGCTCATGATTAGCGAGTGTCACTATAATGGACAGAGTTGTGTGAAAGAGAGAGAGAGATTTTGCCGGTCCGACAGAGAGAACACAGGAAATTTAGCGTGCATGGTCGCAATTCAAACATGCAACCTCCTGACAACTTCTGTCACACTCCTCAGGAGCACAAAAGAGCTTCACAGAACTCCAGTTGTGGCTTTAGATGTCGTGTACTAGCCTAGAGTTTATAAGTACTAGAGAAACGAACCAAGCAGTTCCCGTTCAATCATGGAGAATATCGAGGAGAACAAAGGGTTAGTGCTGATTTCAGGTATATAACATCATAAAACAAGTCGAAAAATCCACCCTGAAACAAACATTTTTATTTCTCATCCTGAATATCATTTAATCTCAATCTGTCGTGGTGGTGGATCTTATCTTACCGCCCTCGCTGCTACTGGTTCACTGTTAAGTTTCTGCCAGACCCTCAGCTCCACGTGAATGAATCCCATGCAGTGTACTCGAAACCGCTCTCTGTTTCCTTTTCTCTGCGCTGCTAAGCATCAACCCTCTTCACCTTTCAGCCCCTGGGCAGCAGATAATACTCAGCTCCCTCTATTCATATTGTAATGAGTTATTTGAGACCGAGTCAAAAGTAAAGGATGGGAGACACTAAAGCTGTTATAACGCTGTGTCCCCGCCGCAGACTTTTTAGTCGTGAGTGTATGTATGTATGTATGTATGTATGTATGTATGTATGATGCATCACTCTCAGCATTACAGATGGGCTTGAAAAAAAAAAGGTACGAAAGGGTGTGCATGTGTGTCTATCAATACTCATCTCTAATATCTGTAACCGATTCATTCTTACTGCACATGAGGAAGGCGGTGAGAACACGATGCCCAAGTCGTTTAGCCTTTGGGATTTTACACAATATGAAGAGAGAGAGAGAGAGAGAGAGAGAGAGAGAGAGAGAGAGAGAGAGAGAGAGAGAGGGCTAGATTGGGGAGTGAAAGACTGACATTCAGTGAGACAGAAAGGAACGAGATGCAAGTTTGAAAAAAAATTTTTTTAAATATAATATATATATAAAATTATTATATATTATATATGATATAATTTTAAAGAAAAAAAAGGAAAGTAAATTTGTATTTCTTCTTGTCGGTGAGGATTATCCTGACTGGCGCTGGCACGCAGCCTAGAAGTCAGAAAAACGCTTACTAGAAAGCGAGCCTCATTCAGACCAAACAACGGCTCAGTCACGCCGGCGCATTATTCAAAACATGAAACGTAAAACTAACTGCCACGATTGGCTTCCAGGAGCGTCCCCCCCCCCCCAACACACACACACACACACACACAGAAACTCTCGACAGCGGTATGAATGTCTGGTTCGATTCAGTCTCAGTTTTTATCTGTGTGCTGCTTTAACGATGGATATTCTTTCAAAGCAGCTTTACAGAAATCCAGATGTAAAATCAAATGAATCCCTGACGAGCAAGCCAGAGGCAACAGGGGCAAACGAGATACCGCCTGTGTCGACTCGAGGAAGAAGCCAGACTCAAAACAGAGTACGAAGGAGGAGGACAGTCTGTAGAGTCACAGCGCAGCCCAAGGCTACAGAACCACCTTATACAGGTGAAATTAGGGGATACGAGATGTGCAAATCTTTAGAGTACAATAAGACAATTATAGCAGATTTATCATATTATATCTTTATTCAATAATGTTATTTAATTAACTTTTTATTTCTGTCAAAATATTGAACCAAACTAACCAATAAAATACAACAACTCTTGAAAGCTTAAAGATGGCAGTTGACAATTAAGTTGGAAATGAAATCTTTTTTATCAGACAAGGAGTCTTATTGGTTAACACTGTCGCCTTGCACCTCCAGGGTCTGGGTCGAGCTAAGTACCGTAACACACTGACAAGATTCTTCATCACAAGATTCTTCAACTCACATCTTGTTGATATGCTCCAGTATAACGGAAGTACCTCCATGCCAGAGGGCAACTTTGCAAATGTTAAAATTCACAGCATTAACTAACATTAACTAAAATGTGCCAAAATTCAGAAGGTTATTGGTCATGAAGGTGGATTGTGCTGTAATTCATTTCCCTCCGGTGAGCATTAAATGTCTACATCTCACAGAATTCCAAGCTAGTTAGCTAAAAAAAAAACAACACATTAAAAAAGTTCCCCTTTTTAACGCACTTTAACTTTTTATTATTATTATTTTTCTAAATTGTTTTAGATGGAGGTGACCCCACCTGCAGCCGTTCAGTGTTGGGGGATTTCTCCAGCTGTGACAGCACAGTCCCTGCGGCTACAAGCCAATCCCGGATCCCCTGCAGCTCCTTAAACACCTTCGTCCTCTCCTCCATCTCCGCCTGCACCGCCTTACGACCCTGAGCGCTCCGGGACTTTAGACTGTAACACAGAATGATTAAAAAATTATTTCTCTCATTTGTAGAGGGTCTTAAATTGCTAACAAGAAAATTCTAGCAGGCAGATCAGAAAAATTGTTTCTGACTGAGAGGCAAGCGTAAAGTATGCTTTTTTGTTTTGTTTTTTAACCACAGTCCTACCCACTTGGTTTCATGAAAAAAGAAAAATCTGTCAAAGTTTACGTCTCTCGTACTTTCCCTTTCAGTGACTCCATTGTGTTCAGAAATATCAGCAAAAAATACACAACATGTAAATGCTACGCTAAACCACAGATGTTAGAAATCCTGCATTTGTGTAATGGTACGATGCCAAAAATAAAAATTCTCATGCCAACAGCATATAGTACATATCAACATTTATCATTATTTTGAACAAAAACATAATTCACTTTGAAATAAAAACAACAAAGAAATAAAGCTGCAAGCTCAAACAGTTAGACAAACTAACTGTGCCATCCTGCGAATCCCTGGGTGTCCCTGTTTGTTCCCCCTGGAATGTAATAACGAGGTCCAAATTTGACCCGGTTTCACCGTTGTTGTTCCCGGTGTGTGAGCGCGCATCTCCAGAACAAATATTTCAGAACAAATATTTCTCCAGCTCTACATGGTTTAACCAAACTCGCCATGCTGCATTAAACTGTTAATATTTTATCCGTGTTGATCATATTGTTAAATGATGTGTAAAAATGTGACCTGTGATAACGCTCTTGCATGGTCTGGAGCTCCTGACACAGTGGAATGGGCGGGGCTTGTTCTAAGTGAGAGGGTACTCTCAGTAGCCTAGCGACTCGCAGTTCCAGTGCAGACAGAGCTCGGTGCTCGCAGTCCAGTCTGTCCTGGTACGGTGACCAGAACTGCAGCAGCTCCTGAAGCTCCTCAGACGTTGCCTTCTCTCTGGTGCTCTCTGGCAGCTCGGTCTCCATCTGCTCCAGGACCGATGAAGCTTTCTCCATCTGAAAAAAAAAAAAAAAAAAAAAAAAGTTCATAGAAAAAATATAGAGACGCAGATTTGTGAACCAAAGAGATTCCAAAGCCAGTACAAAACAATTCCTCGTCACTTTCTTTGCCTATTCTGGGGCAAATGAACTTGAGGACTGAACCAACCAGCTGTAAGTTCTCATGTCCAGAACTCAAAGTGGCAAATGTGTTTGTTCAAAAAAGAAAACTTGCAGACAAAAAAAGCTCTCCCTCTTCTAACAAAAGAACAGATACTAGCATTTATTCTCACTGCTTTAACCTTAAAACTGATCTCATCTGTTTAGAGGCGCCTGATTACGCAAAATATTGGTTACATTAAATGCTGTTACAAAACAAACCAAAAACAAATCAAATTCTAAATTTATCAAAAAATATCAGCTGTTCCTGTGACTTCGTCAACATGGAATTTAATTGCACACTCAGATGCATGTTTTTAAAAATCTACAGATTAACTTTGAGCATATCTTCTCTTCCTGTGGGCTGAAACAAAGCCTACATGTTACCTCAATCTCGGCCACATACACCTGTGAAAACCCCATTAGAAGAACTTTTAAGTGATGCGTGCAAAAAGACAGACCAAAGAAAAAAAAAAAAGCCATCTTGATGTGTTTTATTAGTCATCTTATGTCCCCCACACATTTTTTTCTCGCAAATATCACCAATGTACAGACACACCCACTTTACAGTTTTTATATGTATACATAGAGCTGTTTGTCACTGATACAGGGCAAGACAGATCCATGCCTTCCTGCTGTTTATGCCAAATTCTGACCCTACCATCCAAATGTCCAATTTTGAATTGTAGCCTCACAGTTTCTCTAAGAGTTGTTTTTATACAAGTTAATTTTACTCTCTTACTCTCTTCCCAGTGGATCTGATATGAACAGATTAAATCTTCAATGCTACTACCTTCCTGTCTCCTCTTGGTTCTAACATTAGCGTGCTAACTCTCTCACTCCCTCTTTCTCTCTCTCTCATTCTCTCTCTCCCCCTCCCTTTAGATAACACTTTCTGGTTCGTCTCCGGTCTGACATCTGTACAACTTCCACTCATTGTTCTTCAGGACATGTTTAACTACATGTTCTTTGTAGTAACAGATCTACATGACACCAGGCATTTGGCCAAACATGTGAAAACTTAGTCCTTTGTCTGTTAATAAACAGAGAACTTTCTGACAGACGTGTTTCTCCGGGCGTCAGTAAGCGGACAGACCGAGCAAACTCACTCATTCATTCATGAAACTTTAAAACTTTACAGCGAGGTGCAACAGCGGGAGACGACCACATACAACAGAACCATCTTTCCTAATCTAGCTTTTAATGTAGATTGAAGCTTTTAATGCAGATTAATTTGTCTTATCAGGTTTTAATTTTAGGTTTTTTATTCAATGAGCAGCAAGACATTAATTTGTCTTTTACTGTTTTTTTTGTCTTAATGTATTGTAAATATTATTTAAATTTTAATATTGTTTATTGTACAATTTTTTAAATGTATTATTGTCTGCTCCCTGTGGCTTCACTTGGGTCCCTCTCATTTACACACACGTATTCTGTCTTGAGTTGCTGTAATGTTATCAGTGGTGATTAATGATGAAGTGCACTGACTGGCCCGTA